>OMPJ01039271.1:0-93995 GCA_900312935.1 Carapus acus | reverse complement strand
ATCCGTCGGCCTTCATTATGCCTCCGTCTCAATGGACCATCTGGAGCGCTGCACAGGGGGCCGGAGCTTCTCACACTCAGGGAAACACCTACCAGCTCAGGTGGAGCACAACAACGGAGGGAACGCACACCTCGTCCAGGTTGATCTACTGTATGTGCAGCAGCAGACACACTCAAACACACAATCACACGTGTGTGTGGGCCTCATCATCAACACAGGTGGGCACTGCAGGAACTTCTCAGATGTGCTTAATTATCACTGAGGAAAATAAAAAAAGTGGTCACTGGTATGACTGGTGGCGATGTGTACATATGTACATATTTGTGCAGTATATGTATACATATATTTTACCCCTGTGAGTCATGGAATGGTTTACTTTGGTTGTACCAGTTACTTGCAGATTAGTAAACGAAACTGCAATTCATAGTCCTACAGGTTTTATGCCGTGTTTTGTAGACAACTGACAAAATATTAGCTCAGTGTTACATCCCAAAAGTGTACCCAAAACAGCGTGATAGCAAACAAATCCTCCCAAAGAAGCACTTTTCTGCACCTGAAGGGGCCTTGAGTTAAACTGAGCGGATCTCACAATGGCAAACTTTCCCGCCACAAGTGTCTTTTCTCTGCGCTGCGCCCACACATGTCACGTCACATGACTGGCCCACACGGAGGCACAGGGGCAGCTTTGTCCTCCCCAAAGAGGGGTCAGGCTTTTCCCAGGTCCTGCGCTTGGCTGCCGGAGTCACAAGGATCCCTCTCAGGCGACTGCACTCAGCACCTGCCTCGCTCTTTGTGGCCTCGCACGCCCAGCACTCAAAGCCGGGCTCATGACGAAGGAGGCAGGAATGCTTTGTGCCCCCTCGTGCCCCGGCCGAGGAGCTGCGAGCGGGAACGGGCACTGTGGAACCGAGGAGGGATGAGGAGTGATTATTGTATCTGTGACAAGTATAAGAAATCTACCAGGGTGTTAGTCTACAACTTGAAAAAAGGATGGTGTGTGTGGCAACCAAGATAAAGCAGAAAAGGATGTACACCAAGTGTCTTTACAGGGAAAAGTCTGTTTCCTTGTGGGTCAGCAACTGCAGAAACAGCTGAAAGTCACTTGTTTATTCAATTTACCTTTTTCATCCAGTTTGATGGAGAAATATATTGATGCTGCTTTTCATACACACTTTTCACTTTAGTGTGTTAATGAACTTTTCCAGGTGCATTTTTGCACCCGTGAGGTTCAACTGATGTGCTGCACGCACAACAAACAACACAAGAAACAACTTAACCACATAAGATGCTGAGGGGACACTGTAGGTGTACAACATCTATCAGACAATATTTGAAGAAAGCATGAAAATACGAAAACAGTGGATAAAGTGCACATTTGTTCCTCGGTGGCAATCTGCCTCGCTCCACTTCTCTCTGTCTGTGTGTGTGTGTGTGTGTGTGTGTGGGTGCACAGCTGTCGCTCTGCTCCTCTCAGCCTTTAATCCTGTGTCCTCCGTGTTGTCCCAACTTTCCCACAGCACACTTTGCCCGCACACACAATGGACGTGTGCCGCATTGAGCGGCGCATTAGTCACACACAGGGTCACAAAGAGAGGGAGGATTCCCAGGAGACGCCGCGGGGAAGTGCTGCTCTAATACACACTCGGGCTAAATGATTAACTACGCTTATCATAATCAGCAATAACGCACGCAGCTGACAGAACAGAGCCCAGCTTACCCACGTTAAAACAAATTTAATAACACGCAAAGATAATTACGGTTACTGTAACGTGAATGAGATTAATTAGGCTTTTATTACTGACTGAAGTCTGTTTCATAATTATCCAGTTTGTTAAGATTGCTTGGATCTGAGCAAAAGCTTATTTTCTGTGATTTATGAAAATACTGTTTATTCCATTTTGATCATTTGGGAGCTTCACATCTATCACAGTGGGCTTGTTTTTGTCTTTCCAAGTAAAAATGATTGCTGTCCTCAACTCTGAATTCTTCCAGCGATGCGGGCTTAAGCATCCCGACACCTCAAAGTCCTGCATTCCTGCTCCTTTTCTCTTCCGCCGTCATTATCCCATTGAAGCAGCATTTTCCCGCCAAAGTGTCTGCCGTTATTTCTGTGAATGGGGCCTGAACCACGGCCGGGACGTGGAGGTGGCACGCCGATGCTTTTTTTTGGGGCTGCACACTCCAGCTGTTCCCCTGAGACACGGTCATTGTCCACAGGCTATAGACTGTCAATTTAGCGCGAGGTGACCGGGGCCCTCTTTGTCATTAGGACCTGCTCCTCATTGGCCCACAAGTGTGGGAACCCACAGTCAAGCTCAGACCCACACAGGTTACAAAGCCCAGCCAGTTCAAAGGCAGAGGAGGCCGCCAGAGCCCGGCCACGGCCCGGCCTCCCTGTACAACCTGGGGGCCGTTTCAGCATCTGCTCCCCACACTCATTCAGGAGATTTGGGATGGACGATGTGAATGATGCGCTGCTTGTGGTTTGATGCATTGGAATAACTCCACTTGTGTGTGAAGGTGGCATCAAACAACAACATACTGTATGACTTTTCACCAGCAATGTTACAATACCCAACATTTGCCTCCATATGTTCCTCATGTGTAACATGCAAAAGAATCAGAACCGGCTTTTGTATTGATATCCTGGAAGTTTAGCCTATCAGGAGCCTCTCTGCGCTCAGACTTTAGGCGGGAAAACCTCGTGTTGTCAGAGGGACAAACATCTCCACAAAGGTGCAGCTGCTCCTCTCATCACAAAGACGCCCACATGCTCCTCCAGGATGCCGCGGGCAAGGAGCGCACACACTTTCACACACTGACACCATTGAGCTAGAGGTGGACCCCCCTCCACACACACACACAAGCCCGTGTTTACTGCTTGTAAGTATGGCCATATGGTAATAAGCACGCTACCATTAGCATGTGAATATGGCTGCAACCAAACTCCAGCCCTCAAACTCTTGGATATCTGATAGTTGAATTTGTGTTGCTCTGTTCAATGAGAGCTGACAGTGAGCGTTTCCTCCGTCACTTGAAATGGTGAGAGAGGTATTCCAGGCATTTGGTCCATTCATGGTGCTCCACAATGCATTCCGCTGCTTCTAGGTATATGCACATTGTGTCCAGGGATGCTCCAGCCGTCACTGATGACAATGAAGTGACCTGCTATCCTGCAGCAGGGAAGAAAAGGGCCACAGTGACCCTGTCAGGCTTTTGTGCAAATGCAAATGGGGACAATGGACTATTTCTGAGCCAAAATATGCTAAATCAGCCATCGTCTAAACCTAATCAGATGATGTGCAGCATGGAGGGGTTGAGGATGTGATCTGAGCCCAAATGCCTCCAGGACCTCCTCCTCCTCCCTCACCCCGTATGCGACACACACGCTCTTCAACGGACCTGGTGTGAGTTGGAGTGGAGGGCTGAGCCTTAAAGGCACGTCCAAGAAGGCAGAAGCAAATAACAACAGAACACACGGTCAGATGCTGACAGTCACAACTTTATACTCTTTATCAAAAATTAACTTTTACAGCTTCGTATTAGGCACATCATGGAAATAATTTCAAGGAAGCAGAGGATTAAAAAAAAGTCTTTTATCAGATCCACTGCCAGGGCTCATACTGACAACAGCAGGAATTCCTGATGTTACTCATTGGTACCTAAAGATGAGGGGGACATGAGCATTTCCCAAAAGACACCGGTGCTGGTAACGGACTGCGATAAAGAAGTAAACACTCACCCTGAAAACCTGAATCAAAGTTGGACCAGCAGCTCACTGGAGCACAAGTGCTCCACATAACACTCAAATTCAAGATTAAATTAGTCTACATACAACATAAATGATCACATATGTTATGTTTAGTAATCTTCTGATGTACAACAGCAGTTATGTAATACTCCGGAGGGTAAAACAGGCGCCAGTCTGTCCGGTCAACTGTCCTCTGCCAGCTGAGCACCACAGTTTCTGTATAAAAGGCGAATTTGTATTCCAAGACCCCAGAATATGACAACACATCAGCTGACAGTAACCCGTTATCATAACTTTGAGCATTTGCCCGATTATTACAAGCAGCCCAAGACAGTAGAGGCCCTGAGCAACAGCGCTCCCACAGATAAAAATCACACATCAGATGTGATCGACTCACAGTGCAACACATCACATGTCGAATTGAAGAGCTGTGGAAAAATTTCAAATTTGGTTCAATTAACAATAAAACCAAGTGGATTAAAGCTAAAACCAACACTCCTTTATCTTCATAGCCAGAGAGAAACGGTGGCTACCGTCCTCCAAACACATCACTGGCAGTGGAAGATGGTTTCAGGTGGGCGAGTGTGCAGAGATGAACAACACTGCAGTCATGTGCCAAGTCCTTCTGCTGAAATAAGCTGCCAGCAGGAGGCGCTATCATAGTGCTACTGGAGCAAACGTTCACATTCTATATCATCAGTGCGAGGTTATTTCATCAGGAGGTCTGGATTCCAATAGCTCTCATTCTGCAGTAGTTTGTGGACTCAAACGTGGACAAAGGGCAGACGGGACGGGACGCAGAGGAGGACAGAGTTCTTCCGCTGCCCTTAAACCATGTAGGGGTACTTCCACTCTCGGAGTGGGACGTGCGTCTCCTTGACTACCTGCGGTGATGTCCACCTGAGGACGTAGTGGGGACCTCCCGGCTTGTCGTTGGTTCCTTGGAGAAGAGAGACGCATCATGTTTCGATGGCCTTTGCTCATATTGGCACGAAATAGAGAAAAGTGTACTGAATTTGGAACTGTTGAATGAAGAGCTGGAAGCAGGAGTTACTAATGTTTAGTTGGGGAAGTCCTGACACTGCCTCATCTGGAGTGACAGGTTCAGCCTCCGGCCTCTCCAGTCCACTGAGTGGATCTAGACTCTTACCTGAGGCTCTGGCGCCACCAAAAGGCTGTTGACCAACGACGGAGCCGGTGGATTTGTCATTGACGTAGTAGTTTCCTGCTGCATTTCTCAGGGCTTTGGCTGCCTCAGCAATAACTGATCTGCAAAGAGTTTATTTTGAGACTTCAACGGTGTATAAGTGAAAGCGCTCACAATAATTACCAGCGAGAAACTGAAAGGTCTGAAAATAATTTTTGATAAACACAGGCACAATGCCAGTACCACTTTTTAGATAAGATTATGAAGTTTTGCTTGCCAGCAGTATGTGGGGAAATGAAGGACAAAGGACATTTGACAAACAAGCTTACTGATCCTGTGCGAACACTGCCCCCGTCAGGGCATAGGGGGAGGTGTTATCGATCAGGTGCAGCACCTCCTTGTAGTCCTTCTCGGGGTAAACATAAACTGTCAGGACCGGACCAAAGATTTCCTGCAGATGATCAGATTATATAAAACATCTGTGATATGTCACAAGTGAGCCCCAACAATGCAAAGGGCTGAGAGAGGAGTATTCATTTTGAACCTGTGCATGCCAACACCTCAGCCTACTATTGTAAACTTCCTAACTACTCTTTCTGTCATCAGCAGCTCAGCCATAAACACAGACATTATTCCAACAGGCTCAGTTTACGCTGTGGTCAAGTGGGTGTGAAAATGGTTGTGAGAAAGCTTGGCTAACCAAACACAGCTGAATGATTCCCTGAGCTCGGACTTTACATGAGGTAATCCATGCTCTGTGGGCGGACGCGGGTGGGTGGAGATGAAGTTCAAACTGAATCTGGACTTCGTACCTCATTCATGATGGGGTCCTGTGGGTCTGTGCTCTGGATGATGGTCGGCTCCACGAAGTAGCCCTTGGAGTCATCGCAGTTGCCCCCTGCGATGACTGATAAATTGTTGGAGGACTTTGCATGATCGAGCCACTTCTTTATTCTTCCGAAAGACTGCAGGGGAAATTTTTTAAAATTACATTCAAATCACTATTGCACATTGCGGTGTAGATAGCAACTTTCACACATCATTAAAAATGATTAAATGGATGAAAAATAGTTAAATTAAATAGAAAACTTTACCTTGTCATCAATCACAGCTGAGAAAAAGGTGCCAAAGTCTTGAACCGGCTAAGACAAAGAATGGAATATCTATTAGTATATGAATGACCTCCTAATTTCTCCTGCACATACAGTATGTCCGCAGTTGATTTTAGCATCATTTGAGAACTATCAGCTTCAAAAAACACCAAGTACCCAACCAGCTTCAAGTTCTCCCCTCTGGATGTCTGATTTGTTTAGGTGAACTCACATCCCCAACTTTTATCTGTTTGTGGATTGCCAGGAGTCCATCTTTGATCTGGGGCCACATGGAGTCGGGGACGTACATGCGCGAGCAGGCCGAGCACTTCTGACCTCCGTACTCGAACGCCGAGCGAATGGTCCCGGTCACCACGCTCTGAGGGTCGGCAGATGTGTGCACGAAGTGAAAGTTCTTCCCACCACACTCTGAAAAGGTGAAGCCAAAACTTGAATATGCAACAGCCAATCAAACACTGCCGTGGAATTCATTTAATTCATCTAACTGCTGCAAAAAGAATGCTAGTGGAAACTAAGAGAGAACACAGTTTAGGTTTAATTCTAACAAAAGAAATTGACACAGAAGACTCAGTTCACAATCCGACTCCCAGTCTTACAGCTAATGACTCTAATGGATGCTCACCTCCTGCCACCCGTGGGAAGGTTCTGTAGATGTCCAGATTCTGGGCAACCTGCTTCCAGAGACGCTTGAAGGTCCTACAGCAGCCACATCAGGGTTGACGATTGGGTTTTCATCAATGAAATCAACCTTGATGTCCTAACGTCTAACAACGGGCTGACTGGCAGCTTATTGAAACACAAGCGCTTGACGGCAACATGATAACAATAACAACATTAAGAGTTGAAGCTGTATGCCAAGATTAGATAAAATGTTGCTGAAATTTCAAAAGGAATGATAAAAAATGTCATTACGGAACACTGCCGGTAAAGTTGATGCCCGCCAAGTGCTCGGATGAAGTGATGGTGTCTCCGAACACTGGCCCATCAGAAGGCAAAAACTGGATGATGTTGGGGGGCAGGCCGCACTCCCGCAGGATATTGTAGACGGCGTAGCTGGCAGACATGGCGGTGTCACTCGGCTTCCACAGAACAACGTTACCCTGAAAAGCAACAGCAGCAGGTCGGGAGAGGAGCAAAAATGTTCGAATTGGAAGGAGTCATCTCTCTTTGTCAAAGTGACTATTGCACGTTGATCCACCAAACACTGAACATCAGTGTGGAGGCAACCTAGACACATACTAAATGCCAATAATGGATGTTTGCTCTTACCATCAGAGCGGGCGTGCCTGCTAAATTTCCACCGATGGCTGTGAAGTTGAAAGGTGCGACTGCTGCGACAAAGCCCTGCAGGAGGCAGAATATACTGTATACTGTATACATATACAGAAACAGCGTAGACATGATGGTGGCAAGTCCAACATGGATGCCTCGGTCTTACCTCCAGGCCGCGGTACAGCATTGTGTTTGTGCTTCCGTCTGCGTTCAGCGGTTGCTGATGTTCCAGTTCAATGGCGTGTTTGGCATTGAATCTGAAAAAGTCAATCAACTCTGCAGCGGCGTCGATCTCTGCCTGTACGACGGTCTTGCCCTTGAACGTTGATTAAAAACAAGACTCAATAAATGGACGCAATTTTGGAATTTCTCAGAATAACAACAGAAAAGGGTTGTTTACAATGAAGCTTTTGTCTCTTTAGATTCATCTCTACCATCCAGAAGCCAGAGAGAACTGTCATCTCCTTGGACATTCTGATCTCAATAGAAAAGAAAAGCGAACCCGCTCAGCAGGATGACTACCTGTCCGATCATGGTCTTGGCTAAGATCTCGGCCCTCTTGGGTCCGCTGATGACGTCGGCTGCCTTAAACAGAATCTGTGCCCTATCCTGGATGGACTTCAGGTCCCACTCTCTCCGTGCGCTCACAGATGCCAGGATGGCTTTGTTGATCAGCTCCTGTAGCCATCACATCCCAGACAAGTTTAGATCTCTCAACTGTGATATGGAGTTAGCTCTAGTTTAAAGCGGAGCTTCGAATCTACAGCATGTTTAAAATCCGTCACTCAGACTTACCTTGTCAGCGTAACAGAACTTGGCCACCTTGTGCGAGTGGTTGAATGGCTGCAAAATGAGGGAATATTATGTCAAAGTCCTGTCAGTGCTCAAGTGTTTCTAATTAAGATGTCAAACATCATTTCACTTTCAAAGTCAGATCCTGTGGCGATCAGTTCGGTTGCCCCGGTTTCATATTTGCACCATGTGGAGCAACAGTTTACTGAGAAAACAGAGCTGGCTGTTTGCTTGACTCACCGATAACTGATACCTGATGTCTTTGGTCCACACATGCTCATCTCCAACCACACAGGGGATCTCCTCTGTCTTCGCCTTAACATCCTCCAAAGCCTACAGAGAAACACAACACACTCATGCTGAATGAAGGTAGAGGACTTTGATAGAGATCCACAGTTGCAGGTGGTTGGACTGGAATTGCAGCAAATATTGGCATTGTGATTTTGAATTGTCATGCATGATCATCCTGACCTTTAGGAGTTCACTCCTCTCTGTGCTGCCCTCCTTAAAGCCAAGAATTGGCTCATTCTTCACTTGTACACCAGCACACTGGAAAGTCTTGAACCTTGATAGACAAAACCAAAAGCCATTGATTATCATATCTATTCAACGTAGGAGTATTCTGAGATAAGAAACACCCTCCGGCCTGAGCCAAATTTCAATATGCCCTTACAAGCAGGTGTCACAATAATTTTAATGAATAGCTGGGATCAACTGGGATCACCCAAAACTGGTTTTAACCAGAGTGTTTTGCATGCTGCACTGAAATTTTGACGACTTTCCTGTCACAGATTCAGCTAATGCGTAACACATTATAACAGAGCGACAGACTCATTCTAACATAGTTTCTCAATCCTACACCAACCGGGAGGTTAAGGTGGCCTTAGTCACAAAATCACAAACTCCCAAAGTTTGGGTTACGACTTTATCGAACAGCACAAAAACGGGCACAATATCTTGTGCAATCCAAGTTTGATGACTCTTGCTGTGAGGTTGCAGCACTCGCCTGGATCAGACTGGCCTTGGCTTACTAGCCCAGTCTAAACTTACTAAACTGAAGGTCATAGATTGATAGTCCACTGTGACACTGTTCGGTGGGGCAAAAGGTATACCAAGATTGAGTGGTGGAGGTACGGCAGGTGTTCTAAAACCATTTTCATTACATACTTCCAGGTTTTAGTCATGACGCTCTCAGCTGACTGCATAATGGCCCTATTGTTGTACCGTAGGCACTGGTGGAATACGCAAATAAACATGGGGAACATGTGCAGCTGTATGAATTTATACAGCTGCAGAAGTCAAACAACCAGCATTGACATTATCTGTGAGGCTTCCACAAAGGATAAATTATCAAGGACATAAGACTGCCTGAGCCACCGTCATCGACATTTACTCATTTTGATGGCATTCCGAGGACAATTGGAACATGCAAATGCAATTCAGGACACTTGGCAGTGACTTGGCTATCTAAACACTGCATAACTATACTACTGATGAGGACATTCTTCGTTTTTCACTCAGTATGAATCATTCATGCCCTTTAATTGACCACCAAAAAACACACACAAACTTGGAGACATTACATAACATATCGAGGAACCTGCCATATGTGGAGCCGCATTAGCTGCATAGTTAGCATTTCGTCTCAAGCCAATCTCCTAAATATGACACTATGAGGTGAGTACAAGCACCAGACATCTGCGTGCTTTGACAGCTCTGCATGAAGTTTCTCTGCTGATAACTTTAGGAGACATCCAGCAGGGGTTGAGGCTCAAGTGAGGCAGTCTCGTGTACGCTCATGTGAATCATTACCTACCCCCTCAAAGACTGGCACACAGCCGCCCGAACACGCAACATGTTTCCAGAAGAGGATGTTAAGGATGGAGAGGAAAATCAATGACCAGGATTCCCTGCAGCACACACAACCTGACAATTCACAAACGGGCTAGTTTGCGATAAGATACCGAAAGACACTTCAGACGATTCTGTCAGAATACAACCTCGGATACTACCATCTTTTACGGGGGGCGGAGGCTTCTAGATGGCCCGTAATTCTCTCGCTATCACCATATTGTACAAAAATAACAATAAAAACTGATTTTATATACCATATATTTGCAAAATATATTCAAAAAGAGGAAGAGATACCTCTTATAAGGATAATACAAAATATTTTGCTGCAGAATACCCCCGCCTGGAAAATGGAACTTAACAAGATTGAGATGGGTGGATGTGAGACTGTCCAATCAGAAGCGAGACGATTATAATATCCAATCACAATTCGTCTTTTGACTCGGGACTGGGGAAGTTGTCATTCCCTCGTATATACCGTGTAGGAAAGGTTGCACCCCAAGAAGTGTTCAAGGTGTCTGCCCACCCACGGCTCAAACTCGTTATTTTGTTTGCAGATGTTTCAATTTATTTTTATACGATGATTATAGTTTTGCTCTGAGGCCTTGTTAATCACCTCGTTTCATCTAATGGTATCGCATTTTCGTCATCCTTGTGTGTCTGTGATGTCCACATTTTTCCTCCCAATAAGTGATCGAGTATTAAATGTGATAATATTTTGTGAATGTTTGAGAGGACATGTTGTATATACAATATATGTATTGCATGTCACATTTATGTTGTATCATTACCTTCTATTAGTTGTTTACATTGGAACATATTTTATCGGTAAAGGGAAATGTACACATATGCGCCATATCCAAGCTTGCATAAACAATGAGGACAGCATCTGCGAATAAAATTCATTTTTCATCATCTTGTGAAAACGCCGTGGCTTTAAGCAACCCGGCCGTATCTGTCACCCGCACTTTGCGCCATCAAGTACCTCGTCATTAGAAATCGAGGGTGCTCCCTTACACTGATGTTTACGGTAAATATATTTTGGACCATCTGACGCTCCGTAACGTGGGAGTCGTTTGACAAGAGGAGGAGTGTGTGGCTGTGTTTTGGTCTGAATCGGTCCTTTGCACTGGTCCGGGGTGTACAAAACGTTTCGATCTCATCGGTTTGACTGACCGGCGTGAACGAGGAGTGCAGCGGGCGGACAGGCACCTTAGAGGGAAGAAGAGCCGGTAGGTGTTCGCCGTGCCTGTCGGGAGAGTTCGGCTGTTACTGAGCCTGTAGCATCTAGCTAGCCACGATAATGAAGAATGGCTCGACTTAATTAATTTGAATCAAATCTTAATGGAAAATCTTAAAAACACAAAATTTCTTCATGCTCTCCAGTGCAGTGATCATTCAATAAATTCAATGCAATGTAACATGCACAGTGGAAGGACCACAACGAAGAGAACTCTTAGTGCTCCAAAACACAATGGGATGAAAAATAAGATTGTCAGCAATTGGAAATTTGTTATTTTTTCCCCTCAACAGCAAATTCATTTAGTCGATTATGATATAGATTAACTTGACTCTGGCTTCTTCGTGTACGCAGGCTGTCACTCGCTGTGATAACGGAGAGCTGCAATGTTGACATCACGATTTATGCTCAGTGTTTGTGCCGATGACAGCCTCACTGTCGCAAACTACATATCAGTTACCGAGCTAAGTGTCCCAACCGGGGTCATCTAGTTACACGGACTGGACGCAGCCACAGCTGTTTACCTGTGGGCGCCACCTAAAGAATTGTAATCCTCATCTGGAGCAATACTTTCATGAAAGTCAAACGTATTGCTGTACTATTGTGCATGCAGTAATCTTATGGCAAGATGCAAATACACTAACAAGAGTGTCATTGTGCAAGATGATGTTGTATCATTCCTGTATGTGTTTTGTTCCTGTGGTTTTGACTGTTTTTCCTCTGTTCCAGCATTGCATGGGCAAGGTGCCTCCAGTCAGACAGTATGAGTTCTAAAGGCGGTGGAACCGCTCTGACCCGTCGGAATTACAAATTGGCGTCTGATACTGACAAACCTAAAGCCACAGGTATGGGGTGCTGTGCAGATGCTGATGGCTTTTACAGTTTGACATGCTTTGGAGTATCTGAAGTGAGTCAGATTGATTGAATGAAATGTTCATTGCGTGGTTTGGTCACATCCGTATAATGAATTTATTCAGAAAAATAAATTAATCAAACTTAATTTGCTGTTTGATAATTTGATGGAGAATTAGAGTCATATACTGGCAGTGGTACGGGACATGAATTTTTGATTTTTAACAGAATTGTTGCTGTAAATGTTTGAAAATGTGCAATAGAAAATTTGCGATGGCTGTTTCAGTATGACCCTATAAAAAGTACATAGGTATACCTTGAATGAGAAATCAAAAATTCACGCTGCCACTCAGTGCTGCTGCTCATCCTGCTTCATGAGAGCATTTTAAGCACTAAACAGACATGAAAAAAAGTAAGTTAAAGAAGAACAGCTGCACACTAATGCTTCCAGATGGAGCCATATCTGCAATTTGTACCCAGTTACATTTTGCCAAGCACAGGTAAATCTGTGTAGTCTAGAATTGCAGATTTTGTCCTGCACAGAGTGCTTCCCCCTTGGTCCCCCAACTCCCCTGAATTGACCAGTGTAAATATTTCCATCTCTCCAACTGGTGAGTCAGAGGATGCATATGGTGACCTGGAGGCAGCGGGTGTTTTGGCCCCGTCACTGTCAGGTTTTTATATGCGTTTTGCAGCCTCCCAGCTAGACTAAAGCAAGTATGCATGCTCTGGCAATTTTTCTTGCTGACGCTTCTGTAACATCCTTCCTGTCACCGTCCTCACCCCTGTACTACTGATTGTCCCTGAAGCGTCCCACCCTCTCACCCCCTTTCATCCACCGCAGAAAAATGTTGTTAAGGTTGTTCAGAGGAATATCATGTTTGTTATTGCCTTGTTATGTTACGCTTCTTACGCTCTCCTATTCCAATGGTAAGCACCATTGCACAGTATATTGTAACTGGTCTTACACTCTGTAGTTTGGAGAAGGTAAGAAAATGTACATGTAAAATCCAATATCACTATCATTCTCGTCATAGTAAGACTGATAACATTCTGTTTTATGGTACTTTACCAGAAATGAGGGAAATCTCAGTGACCATTGTTACATGTGTCAGATGAATATCTTGCTCAACAAAAAAATGGAAGACCTTTGAAGTTCTTGCTGGAACTCAAAAATGCTTCAACAGGTTTATTGTCTATCATGTACAAAATTGACTTGAGAGCTTTTCTTGAGCTGCTATTTTCATGTTAAACAGATCTGATGGGGTGAAATCAGGTAATTGGGTGCCACTACATTGAGGCCAATGACATAAATAGCAACAAGCAAGTGCATTACCACCACTTGTTGGCCCACTTTAATGTCTGTATCAAGTATAATTCCCATGGATACATACAGAAATGATAGTATCGCATATGACTTCATGTAGATCGTTAGCTGCTCACAATATTCACAACCTGTCATCAGTCAATATGTTTTCTCTGTATTTCATGAGTCATCAAAGGCCACACAGTTCAGACCAGGTCATTAGAATCATGCCACACTCTCTCTTTCCTCCCCTCGCAGGCATTGTGAATGAGAAGTTGCTGAGTGACTACCTGCACCAGGTGTTCCCCTCCACCAAGCCAGCACCTGCGGTGGCCTCCCTCAGGTACTGTCTCCATCCTCAGCTTTATTCGCTCCTCTAACGTGTTTGGAGATGGATGACTGAGTCCATGTAGTCTCATCACTGAGCCCAGTGCATTAGAAGTCCCCTGCAGTTGGCACGCCATAAATGCATGTGGCATGGAAACCGAATTAGAACTTAACTCCTAAGAAACAATTTTAGCACCGCTGCTCCAGAGAACCAACTTGCATAACTCATTGGCCTCGTCTGCTTTTATTACATCAGGCAGAGGGTTGATTATAAACCTCCTGAGCTGTTTGTTTGTTGCACCAGAAGGTACAGAAGAAATGCAACCCTGTTGGTTAATAAAAGCATTAATTACACAAATGCAGCTGTCTGTGTTGCATGGTAAAATGATTACGGTCGGCATCTGTCTGAAACTTGTTATGTAACAATCAAGAAAAGCTTCTACATCATCACAGTCAGGAAAAATCAGATATCTACATTATGCACCTTTCCTCTTTATCCTCTCTTTACTGGGACCGTTTTATGTCATGATGCGTGTGGCACCAAATCTGTTGTGCAAAAACAAATCTAGGAAGGAGACATTTGACTGCTGAACTATGACCTGCCCTGGTCACACGTGCAAAAATCTTGACAGGATTTGAATGTGCGTGTGTGCTTTAGCCCGAGCTGGACTAGTATTACAGTGCCCTTAAGTCCCAAGCCACTGGCCCCCTTCTTTAAGCCAGGCTGACTCATGTTACCCCCAGCAGCTCTATACATAGACGCTTTTCTCTTCAGTCAACTTTAACCGTTAAGACGGCATCCATCGGTAGAGGGCGGCCCCCTGCGCGCCCTCAATCATTCTGGCCGGAAAGATAAACAGCGAGCCCTCCTCTGCTGTTCCCGAGGCTAAAGATGTAACGCTGCCTCCAGATTAAGTGTCTCGTGCGATTTAAAGACACTTTCATAGCTCTACATACATCCCCTGGATGGAGGCACGAGGTGCTCACTCAGGGTCTTGTCCAACTGAGGGGAACAATTCATTTGTGAGGCATAAATCCATTAGAACAGAGAGCCACAAACCGTGAAAGGTTGATTAACTGTAGCACAATTATTTCTGCTGTCAATGTATGCGAATGGATCTTACATGATTGATTATGAATGAATGAGAATAGCGTGCTGTATGTTTTCCACAAAGTACAAACTATTCTGGAGATGTGTATCTTTTTGTGTTCTTGCACGCAATCAATATTCCGTCCTGCTCTCTCCGAATAGGAAGCCTCTTGGATTCCTAGATCTCGATGCCCATGTCGAAACTTTGCTGTCTGAAGATGAACCGACAGAGGAGAGCACAGGTGCATGCATGCATGCACTCACACTCACACTCACACGCACACACACACACACGCACACGCACAAACACACACACGCGCACACACACACTCACAGATTCATTAGAGGCATTCTTCACCAGCACACGCTCTGCTCAGATATCCCTTAATTGATTCAAATCCCGATCCTGATGACGTCTCTTTTGCACTCATGTAGACACTCTGCTGACACTGCACTTTGTTTTCACTTGTTTACACTTCACCAGCTGACAGAATCCACTCTGAGCTGAGACGATGCTTTAAATTCCAGTGTGTGTTGGTTTTGTTTCTGCAGATCAGCTTGCTGAGGGTCGCTTGGGTCCTCAGCCAGTGGTGCTGGATCACACGAGTGGCTTTGAGGGACTTCTGTTTGTAGATGATGACCTGCTTGGGGTATAGAAACATGTTCCAGACTCTGTTTACAGAGTTAAATACATTTGCTTAGCGACAATTTGCGTATTTCATCTGCAAATTTTGGAATAATTTTGTCTACCTTCGTGTATAATGATTCTAGGTTATTGGCCACAGCAACTTTAGTTCCATCAGAGCGACTACGTGTGTTTACAAAGGTAAATATCTCGTGGGTCAAATCAGTGTAATGTTTGATTCCCTGTCTTTTTCTACATATCAGGAAATTATTGCCACAATATCGTCTAAGAATCCATTTTCCTGTGCCTCATTCCAGGGAAGTGGGCGTATGAGGTTCTGATCTCATCCCAGGGCCTGATGCAGATAGGGTGGTGTACGCTCAACTGTCGCTTTAACCAGGAGGTACACATGAAGTCAGACCACAAACTCTCCTGAGACATTGTCTATTTAGTGCTCACTTGTACTCTTTCTATTAGCCCTAGCCAACACTAGAGACTTAAGCCGTTGCAGTGAACATAATATTAACTTTCCCTTTCCAAACCCAGGAGGGCGTGGGCGATACTCCTGACTCTTATGCTTACGATGGGAACCGAGTGAGAAAATGGAATGTGACAACCACCAACTACGGGAAGGTGATGACAAACACAACAAAAACACATTTTTAAGCATTTGTGTGTTGTGTTTGCTACCTGATACTACCTTTTTTTTGTTTTCAGTCATGGGCAGCAGGAGATATTGTCAGCTGTCTAATAGACCTGGATGAGGCCACCATAACATTCTGTTTGTAAGCTACAAACATATGACAGTACTTGAACACTCAATGACTTGCGTGGTCAACGCTCTGTATTTGTAAATACAGACGTTGACGGCAGCCTCGATGCCTTGTTGTGTGTCCACAGAAACGGTCAGTCTCTGGGGACAGCCTTCTCCAACATCAAGATGGGTCCAGGCGTAGCGTACTTCCCTGCCATCAGCCTCTCATTTAAAGAGTCTGTGGCTTTCAACTTTGGCAGCAGACCTCTAAGATATCCTTTCAGTCAGCAACAGAGACAAAATCACCTTGGATTCATTTCCATATCATGAACTTCTATTGCATTTGTGCCTCTGCGTTTCTTTGTTTCACGTGTATTACAACCAAATCGGTCTCACTGACATAGATATTGCTCCTGTTGTGTTTTTCAGCATATTTCATTCAATGTTTACTCTTAACCCTTTGTGATGCACATACCCTGCAGAGGGATACACACCCCTCCAGAATCCTCCAGCTGCAGACTTGATAAAAGCACACAAACTTCTCGGCTACATCAAGAATGTTCTTTCCACCGATATAGATACACAGGTTTGTATTCGGATCGTCAGTTTGAACATTTGCTTGTTTTACCTTATCCGATAAATGCTCTTAGCGATTGCCCTCCCCTGTCAATATCTCAATCTCTCTGTGTTCTTCTCTCTGCGTCCCTAGGAGGAGAGGTTAGTGGAGAAAGATTGTGCTACATGGAGACTGCAAGGAGAACCTACAGTGCTCATCACCTTAGCTCACATTTTCAACCACTTTGCTCCCCTCATGGTATGAAAAGTAAACTTTTGAACATTTATTAGCTTCCTTTATGGAGTGACCGATGGTTTGTCAAGTGACAAAACATCACCTGTTTTGTGGTGTGTTTGACTGGTTTGATTGATTGGTTAATCCTCGTTCCGACTGTGTCAACGCATGGATTCACCAGATTTTGCCTCACAAATGTTTTTCCTCTATGTCATCCATCGCTTCTTCATTCACAAGAGGAATTTCTTTACCAGACATTTTGTCTTGTAATTGTTGATGAGCATTTTCCAGAGAATATATGAACGTCTTTTGGAAAGAAAAAACAAAACATGATCACTGTTTTTTCTCTGTCTCGTTGGACTCTCTGTCACAGCAATGAGACACTCCCAGTCTATTAGATTTGTTGTCAGAGTAGAGCCATACAGCGGCACAGCGTTGTGCACCCAAGTTCAAGCACCGAATATAAGGAAAGAAATGTAAAACGGAGACGCTCTGTTTCTTCACCTTCACACCTGTCAACCAGAATCAGCTGTGGGTGCGATGTTTTTATTGAGACACGCCCACAATGAAAATCAGACAGCTGGGGCTAGTCCACCAATCCGTCCCCAATCAACTCAAAACAAGTCAATCAATAAACACAACATAGCATTAAGTTTGCCCATCATAACAAAACAAATAAACATTTCATAATTGGGAGCACCAACTCAACAAGATTTTTATATGATGTTGGGCTTATTCAATCCCTGACTGTTTTATTCTTCCATCTGGGATAATCATAGTGACACGAGCACATGCATGACAGACATTTATGTATTTTTTTGTTTGTTTTCCCCAAGATAATGTCAGTATAGAATTGAACTTGGTTCCAGGCATCTCAGGGCTGCTGTTGCTGTTTGATAGACTGTCCCTCATAGCTGCTATCTTTTAATTGCTCCATAGTGTAAAGTTTACCTGGTGGAGGACGTGTTGATGAATTTCCTGCTGGGTATTCTGGAAGGTGGAGGTTCAGTGGACGAGCATCCGCTCATACAACAGCTTTTGGACCTCTTCTGGCTTTTGATGGAGGTACGCATGGACTGACACGCAAAACCTTTGGAAATTAAATTTAGGGTGCACTCTGAGATTCAGATCTTTGTGTCTATTTCTCTGTGGAGGACTATGAAGTGAACGAGTGCCTGAAACAGCTTATGATGTCATTGCTGAGAGCCTACCGCTTCTCCCCCATCATCCCAGACTTGGGCTTCCAGGTAAGGCTGCTGCATAGTTTGTATCATATTAGACATGATACAGAATGACAAAGTTTAGACTGTATTGACAATGTGTGCGCCTTAGTGTGCCTCAGGCTGACATGCTGCTTCCTGGCCATCCAGCGCGAATTAATTCATTTAAAGCATCATTTAACTGTCTTGATGTTTTGTCTGATTTAGATCCACTATCTGCGCCTCACCACAGCCATCCTGCGGCACGAGAAGTCCCGGAAATTCCTCCTGAGCAATGTGTTATATCCTTCTTAATATGTTGGTGTAGTATATTATCCATGTTGAAGATTTTAGCATTGCATTTCAAGTGAATCTAATTTAAAGTTGATTTGAGCTGGGCAAAATTCCAGGGAACTGGACACAATTTTTCTTAGCCGACATGCACATTTGATGTGCTGCGTTCAGTGGTGTTCTTTTATATAAAGACCCCGTTGAGAGTGAAGGAGGCAGGTTTAGAAGAGCTCATCCCGACCACGTGGTGGCCCACGCATTTTGACAAGGAGGTAAGCTTTAAAACTGAGCTGGCCCTGTATTGAGAATGTATTCAGTGTGGTATAACTGACTGGCGTTGATTCTAATGCTGTTTAACACGGTGGATTGTGTTTTTTCAACTCAGGGGAAAGATGAACGGGAACCCAAAGATGAAAGCGCAGATGAGCGACTCAGGCGGCGAGCCTACGACAGAGGCTGCCAGAGACTCAAAAAGAGAATAGAAGGTTGATATCTGACGAGAGACGACAAGCTGTATTCATTCTGCTCATGCCTCCCTGAATATATTCATAGTCATTGCAACAAGTGTCATTGTAGATATACACCAGCAGTCTGAAGTTTCACATTTACACTTGAGAGGTTCTTAAAATGTTTTGGAAGGGGATTACTTTCAGTCAGTCTGAAATGTCATGACCTCACATTTTACTGCGTGTGTCATTGCATCTGGCCCTGAGGTAAAGCTATTACAGATGCTATCCTTTGTGGCTCGGTATACTGCAAATAGTTAGCCAGCCGAAAATGTATTTTCAGCCATTATGTCTCATCTTTTGTTGTCCTTGCTTTGTTCTACTTGAAGTGGTGGAAGAGCTACAAGTGCAAATTCTACGACTGCTTCTCAATAACAAAGACAAAGGAACAGTAAGTAAACATGATGTGCAGTCTGGTTTTTCGAATGGTGTTTGCTCCGGTATGCGGACGTGGCCTCACAACTGTGGTACACATTTGCTGCAGTGATGCGTTTTTGTTAGGCTTTTTGTTTTTTTTCTGCATAATCGGGACTTTCATGCAACGTTTCATAACAGATATTTTAGTGCAGAAAGAAAGCAGTTTCTTTGCAGGAATAGCATAGAATTATGGAATAAGTGGTGATATCTCCCTGTAGACAGAATGCCGAGCTAGAGTGTGGCAGACTGCTATGTCGCTCAGGCCAATACGGCCGATGCAAATAAAATGGCACTGCACCATATTATGGGGTGGGCTTTGTTGTGACCCGTGATAAATGACTGGTTCAGTTTCACATCACACTGCTACCTAGACTGAAGGCTTTGTGGATGAGGCCTCACAGCCCAATCTTTAATTAAAGTTTGCCCCACCGCATCATTGTGAAACAGCCCTTGTAATGGGGTCATTCCTCACCTAATTTTAAGTCTGTCAACCTCAGTGTTTCACGCTCAATTGCCACACATTATGTGTACATCATATATTTTTATGCATGGTTTCTAGATATGACGCCTACCCGGGAGTATTTTAATCTCAGAAAATTGCCTTTTTTGTTTAGGGCGAAGCTTCTCGGTACATCTTCCTGAACAAGTTTAGGAAATTTCTTCAAGAAAATGCCAGTAACCGAGGGGTAAGGGTTTACATGTTAATCATGCATTCTCTCTTCACATGTATTCCTGCAGCATAGTACATTCCTTTTTTGAACAACTGTTTGTTTGCGTGTTTTCATTCAGCACCCTACAGCGCTGTGCCCCCCAGAGTACATGGTGTGTTTCCTCCACCGGCTCACAACAGCTGTGAGGATCTGTTGGGATGAGGGCAAGAGAAAGAGTCCTGGCAGCATCAGCAGTGAACGTAGGTGGTTTAAGATGATCCTCCATGAGCTGAGGGACCCAGTCCTAGTTGCTGTACTCCATGGAAGCCAGTAGTTGTGACACAGTTAAACATGGTGTGGGAGCAGGTCATGTGACTATGTGTATCATAGTTTACCTGCTGCCCTTCTTTGCATCCAGCGCCTTTTTTCCCATCTTGGAACCATTTGTCAATTCAAGAAATGGGGACACTAGAAGTGACTTGAATATTCACTATTTTCAGTGATCAGTTATGTTTTTATACTCGCTGGTCTCTCATTCTGAGATCCGTTTTTTCCCTAGTATCCTCCCGATTTTGGGCTCTTGGTGTTTCCTTTCATTCATGGCTTAATTATACACACTTTTCTTGGTCTGTCTGTGTGTTTGCGTGACTGTCCCCTTACTCCTGCCTTGGCTTGTGTTCCTCAGAGGCCTACGTCCCCCCTCAGCTGTTCTACAATGGGAAAGTGGACTACTTTGATCTGCAGAGACTTGGAGGCCTCCTGTCCCATTTAAAGAAAACATTGAAAGGTGAGTTTGTTTTATGCTTTTCAGCAGGTACAGAGCAAAAGAGAGTTTTATTGACTCTAGACTGAAGTTTTAAGACACGCGTGCGTGTGTGCGTGTGCGTGCGTGTGTGTGCAAGTGTGCAAGACTTACTCCCTGAGGCACAAGTGCCCAAAACCTGTTGATGATTCTGAAATCGATGTTGGAGTGACCCCCTTTAGGCTCGTAAGTAATTAATCTCTTGCATCCAACGGCCTGGATGTCCTAGATCTCCAAATCAATGGATCAATAAAGTGCCTACCTACCTGCCCACCTAATTAATTCGACTCTGTAGAACGCTGCCGTTGACAAGCGGACGGTGTGTCGTCAATCACCAGTAGAGGGCGCCAATGTATTGGACGTTTACAGAAAAAACAACGGGTCTCCAAGTTCGGAAAAGTGAGCAATGGTAAATAAGAGACATGGTGTGTGGCGTGATTCCAGACTTTATCAATAAGGTACTCTGACTAGAACTTGAAAATCCACATACTGAAATTAAGTTGCGAAAACTAAATATTTGCAAGGTTCCATGGCTGTTTGTGTGGTTGGTTCTTCCCCTGTGGATGAGCAGCAAGAACAATTCTGCAGACAATCAAACATGCATGAAGTATTTTTTTTCCACATCACAGCAACTGTGTTTTTTCAGATGCAGCCGGTAAAGTTGAGAGCTGAAGTGGTTGTTATTGAACAGGTTGGACTCAGCAACAAGTGCATGTGGTGGACTGATGTTATTGAGCAGACTGTTCTGCCAGCACAGTCCCGAGTCACTGCCAAAGAGGAGTTGATTGGCACATCTGAAATCTGTTGCCCACTGTTGTTGGTCATTAATATTGAATTTTCTTCTTTTTAGAAGTGAGCTTTGCCCACAGTTAAATGTGAAACGTGGTCAAATACATTTTTAAGGTCTTACTACTCACTGATGCACGTATGCAGACAATATCTGACCAGCTCATTACTGACTTGGACTTGTGTAAACTAGCTGTCTGTGACATGTATTAATACTATGAAGCTTCAGCGATTTTGTGTTCGTAAGGGTTTTTCAAATTACTCCACTACCCAACGTTTCCCACCCTGTTGTTCAGTTGTTTTTATCATTTTCTATCCTGAGGATCCAGATCATACCAATGCCTGCAACTCAGTCTCCTCCATGAGTTGCATTATCAGAGCAGTTAACGGTGCTCTCAGTAGCAGGTCAGTGAAGTTCAATGACTGTGCTGTTGTTTAACATGAACAGACGATGTGGGGTTTACATGGTTTTCTGCCAGGAAATGGCACATTTCAGATCCGAACTAAATTGATTTGTTGATCAACCCCTCAGGCAGACTGATTTAATTCACCGGCTCTTTGTAACATCTGACCGGCATGCTGAATGGGAAGGATTTCAGTGTGCATACCAAAACCTGCATCCCCATCTGTCATTAACTCACACAAAGCTGTCTTCTGCTCGCACATATAGATATTACTGATATTACTCATAGATATTACTGAATAGCTCCTCAAGGGTGAAATGCTTTTGGAGAAAGTACACATTCCCATCATGTTGTGTATTTCAATTAACATTTCTGTATTTGATAAAGTTGTGCAGTTAAGTAACTACCGTACCTGGATTTTTTCCATACATACACTTGGGACAGTGAGGTTGTCCAGTTGTGGTTCAAACAAATTCTAGTTCTGTTTCTTCACTGAAAGTCACTGCTGTGCTTTAAACATGGAAAGTCCAACAAAGATTAGTGGGAGTAAGGTTGCGAAGCAATTTAAAATGTGAAGATCGGCTTTGATCCAGCTGTGAATATGATGTGAGGAGATATCAGACTAAAACGTTGTGTTCCTTTTATGAATCAGCATAGTTAATTGCGATGAGAATTGAACTGATGCATAGAAATGGAAAACCTTGTTGCTCATGCTGACATCGTATCTGTACAGAAACAGATTCAGGCTTTTAATGGGTTTGACAGCACGATCTTGCATTGTGCATTGACTTTTTGTCTCTGTGCTTTCTGCCGCTGCCTTGCTATGCAGTTTCAGCGTATTGCTCTCACGCATCCCCACACCTGTTTTCAATTTTCACTCTCATCGCTAATGCCATCTTTTTTCTAGTTCCCTCCCCCTCCATGTTCCTTAAGGTTCACCTTCAGCCTGTTTTAGTCTACCTGCATTCAATCAGAGCTTGATTAATGGCACCCATCATTTTGCCCTGTAAATCAGCAAGTTCCTCATCCAGGTGTCTGCACTCATAATGATGCTGTATCATTTATTACTGTTAAAGTGTGATAACGTACTTCATCAAGCTGAGAGGGAATGATTTGCATTTTGCATCAAGATTTAGCAAAATGAGACAGATCATCTGTGCAAATTTTACCCAAATCCATCATCATATTATTCTGTAAGTTGAACACCCTCTGTAACCATTGATTTCAGATTTTTACATTGAAACAATTGACACTGAGAAAAAAGATTTTCACAGGACAACAGGATCCTAAAATGCCACTGAAAATGTATCCCCATGTCAAATGATCTGACATATGATGTGCAAATGCTTGTTTTACCATTTTAGGTTACCATGTGGAGGAAACTGCTGCTTCTTGTTTGAATTCATTCTCACCTCATTTGAAATGCGGTGGCTCATAATTATTCAGTTTTGCTGTCATCCATTTAACAGTCTGTGGTGATGAAAACTTATCTAGAATTCAGTTGTACTAGGTTTTAGAGGTGACTATGAATAATTGCGTAAATAGTGTGTTGGTGTAGAGGAGACCAAGGTTGGTGTCAGCCTGTTTTGGCAGTCAGAAGTTCCAGCTTTATAATACCAGGCCGGTCGAGTGCAAAGCTGCTCAAACCAAATAAGATCAGTGTCATCCTGTTCTTCTGTTTACGTTTATCTGCTGCACTGTCATATTTTGTGATGTCCCTGACTTGCTTTGTCTAAGCCTGACGATAAATGGAGAAATACAGCCTTTGAAGCATATTCTCATTTCCTGGTTGAGGATTTTTTTCCTCCTGTTTATATTTGGTTCAAAGCAAGGAAGGCGCCCATGCAACCCAAGATAGGTTTTCGGTAATTTTCTTTGAGGTGTTGGGAAACAAACAAAGAAGGACCTGGTATGGATGATGAAATGGCCGGCGGCTACCATTTATCTGCCCTCACATGTGATTGAAGAAGAAACAGTCATTGGAAACGTGGGTATATGTTTGTCTAAAGTGGGTTTTACAGATGCAGCCTGTAATAATCAGCCTAGAGCTTTCTGTCTTTGTGCCTTTTTATTCCCTTTCAGCTTTTGTTGCAGATCTATTTTCTTTGTGGACACTTACCGATCCACATGCCATTCGAGTCCTCAAGAGTTCAACCCATCATGCTCGTGCTTTTTTGCATTAAGATGCAACATATGGTGAAATTCGGCTGTGAGCTTAATATGTTTTTCTGGTTTGACCAGATGACTTGGCCAGTAAAGCCAACATCATCATTGACCCTGCAGAGATTCAGGCTGCATCCATGGATGACCTGGATGAAGACGAGGAGAGTGGAGCTGCACAGGTATTATCACGTTTCTTTAATTAGATGCAGGGTAATGATGGGCTGATGGAATTTCCACGTCTACACCCTTTTCAATGACAGAGACCATTTGGCGCTGCCGCCATGGGTGGCGCTCTGGCACGACCCAGCTGGTTGAGTTCTCCAACTCTGGGACGAGCCAATCGGTTTCTCAGCACTGCTGCTGTAAGTCTCATGACTCCCAGACGGCCCCTCACACAGCCTGAGAAGGTGAAAATTCGCACCCTTGCCGTCGAACAGAGGACTGAGGAGGACAGTGAGTAATGCCATTTTGCTTGGGGTCAAGGGGCATTCGTGCTGTGTGTGCCAGATGGCGTTACGAATAAGAACTCTGTCAGCAAAAATCAAGACTTTGCAAGACCATAAACTCTTGATTCTTTAAATGGATATTTCAAATAGCTCAAGTAGTTCATGCAAGTCAGAATGACCGGAAAAGTGTCAAGGCCTCAGATAGGGAGTTAGTGCGGTCATGTTGTGTCAGAATGGTCATCTCCTATTTCTGAATGGGTACAGAGATATTCTGTTATCTGACCAGCCACTTAATACAAAAACTTCCCCTCCGTTGACAAGTTTTTGTATTAAGATTGATTACACTTATAAACTCAAAATATTCTGGTCACCAAATGGCAGATAGGTAGAATGTGAGTAGACATAGTTTAGAACTGACCGACTACATTACAGATGTAATCTCTAGTGCATGTATCCTCCATTGACATGTTGCTAGTTTTCAAGTTGAAGAAACACAGGAATGCTGGTAACTAAGAGGATGGTCAGAGAAGTGGAAACCTCTAGTTTCCATAATAACAAAGGGCACTACTCAGGTGTCCTCTCTAGTGTTTTGACAATACTGTGTGTCTCTCTTTACTACAATGTCAAGTCGAGGGAAGCCATGGTAACGATGGCCTGTTGCTCGGGCAACCACTAGAGGAACCAGACCAGCCTATAGCTGATAAATCCCTCCTGGAGATTGTGGATGGGATTGTGATGATGTACAACCTGAGTGTTCATCAACAACTGGGCAAGGTTTGTTCTTGAGTTCAGTTTTTTATTTTCATTCTTATTATTCCCGTATTGTCGTTGCAGTCCTTGTGCCTTTCACCGGTCAAAATCTCCACTCTCATAAAAATGTAATTAGAACTGAATGAAAGAATTGTTAGGATGATATTTGAATCTGAATATTTACATAAGCCGTGGACCTGCAAACCGGCTTTATGGATGTAGGCAGTGTAATTACTATTCTCCATACCTTACCCCCAATACATGCACTTAGATTAGACCCATCTTTCGGCTTTGGAGCGTAAATATTTCAGATGCATTATATATAATGTTTTGTTGACCCTCATTTGGAATGTTTCCTGCCCGCTCACTTTGTGAAGATTTGTCTGCACAGTCACCCAAGAAATAATGACCCGTCTAGCATAAATGCATCAGCCAGGACTGCAGCTGTGCTTAGCCACACATCCTTCACTGCAGAGGTCATCATGATGTGATGCATCACTTTCAGCAAAACGCCAAATAACTGAACTATTTTACAGTGTCTTAATGCGTCTGTCACACTTCATCACAAAGTGCAGCCCTTACTGTGGTGCAACACGGGTTATATCGCAGCATAAAAAAATCCCTTTCAAAGTCCACAATCATTTTTGGAAATGAAAAACTTGTGCTCACAGAGTCCTATAAGATCGATGAATTCTGACTTCAGTCTGCACCAGTGCGAGACCTCAATGTTCTCTGCATGATATGTGCATTTGAGATGCATAATAATCTTTTGAGGTCACCGCTGCTTCGGTCTCAGCCTTGGGTGGAGCATTTTTTATGTCAGTGCAGTGGTTAACCTTTTTCTCTTTTGTCAACATTTCCTCTGCCGAGAATTGCTCGGGTTGCACTCAGTGTCATTCTGCCAACTCGGCACCAAATTGAATTTCTTGTGTGGAAAGTCCTGATCGATACAGAGGTCTTTTTTTTTCAGTGAAAACATTCAATAACCATCATAAATTTTCATGATGCAGGTCAAACACAGTTCAACTCCGAAGAGACTTAGCCGGTTTTGTGTGCATCTACATTTGACACATCGGCATATAGAAATGCAGCTGAAAAGAGAAAAGGATGAACAATTTTCTTTGAACTCTAGGCGGTTTAACATAGTTTGCTCTTTATTCCATAGATGTAGCTTATATATGTATGTGATGTTCCCATCTAGACTGCTGTTTATCCATCTGTGAGTGACAAAACGCGATGAGTCTGATCCTAGTGCTGTTGGAGTTGTGAACCCTCTCTCCTAAAAACATGCTTTGACTGTTGAACAATGGACAGAGCATTGACAG
Organism: Carapus acus; assembly: GCA_900312935.1. Taxonomy (NCBI): domain Eukaryota; kingdom Metazoa; phylum Chordata; class Actinopteri; order Ophidiiformes; family Carapidae; genus Carapus; species Carapus acus. Next base: position 67,347 of record OMPJ01039271.1, on the reverse strand, counting down.
TAGCAGAAAAGATTGCCCCCCTTTTCACAAACAAAATACTAGACCGAGGCGTCTAATCACACGGACTGTATTCTCGTTATCAAGATGAGATCTTAGCTCGGGACCACATCACACTCCATATGCATTTATGGCAAACCATCAGATGGAATTTCCATCAGACCGCAGCACATCCAATATGCACTTAAACATTACAACAAGCATTAACACTCCACCTTATGGTCAAGATAATGTATACAACTGCCACTGACGAAGCAAATCCCTTCTCAGTCTCCCATCTTTTTACCATCAGATGTCAAGTATTTGCAAGGTCTGACAAGTCACTGCTGAAAGGAAAGCAAAAAAAAACAAAAAACCCAATTTCATGACAGTGTGTGTCCATCTCCTATATGAGCAACATAACAGCACCCGATAATGGATGAAATCTTTTCACGACTACCTGAACCAGTATGGCTTCTGCCGTACTGCATTCTGCAATAAGTGAAGTCTCATTTATGTAATTAGCACAGTCATGAATAAAACAAACGTAAATTGCAAATTGCAAACCACATTTTTAATCATTGATAAACAGATTGTCTGCCTACAATTTGGAGTGCATTTTTCTGAGATTTTTCTGTCACGCTTTTCCTCCCAGTCCTCAGGTTTTGCCCTCCCTGTAGTTTCCCCTTTCCATTACTACATAGTGTACATGCATCTATATGACTGTCTCATCCGTGCTTTTGGTCTTGTCATCTCTCGGTAATCCCTACAATTTAGAGTTTCCTGCAGAACAGAAATTGGTCATGGACAGACAGTGGCCCCCTCCCCTCTGTGGCATGTCACTTAACCCTCTTTTCAAAACATAGTTAGGCAATATGAAAAAAGCAACACCCCATCAGGCATTCTGCAGGGGAGACACTAGCCGGTGTTTTGAAGGACGATACCTCCATTTGGATTATTCATGATATAGGCTTATTTTGCCATCAGTGGTTTGTAATTATATTGCCTTGTGCAAACTAGTGCGTTTTTCACTACATTTCTTCAGGACAATGAATGCATAAATACGCTTATACCTGGAGAATGGCGTATCACAATTTGTCTCCAACATTATCTGTGGGTAGAATTCTGTGCTCTGTTTACACTCAAGATTGAGCAAAATGTGCCCAGGGAAGTTGTTTAGCTTGTGGACTTGACAATACAGATTGGCCCGCTGACACCTTTTTGATATACAGAATTGGATATGTCATTGTCATACATGTATTGTTCACCTCTTTTGCCTGCCAGATGGTGGTTGTCTCTGATGATGTCCATGAATATGCCGTGGCACTGAAAGACACCGATGAGAAGATCGCGAGATGTCCAACAAGGGTAAGCTCCTTGCTCCCTCTTGTTCATCCCTCTGTTCTTGTGTCTCAGCATCATGACTGTAGGTTACATTTGTTGTGTGATGAGGTCAGTCGTATTTGTCGGATTAGTTTTTGATCAGAAAAGAGAATAGAGTGGATGGATAAAAATGTTTTGTACATTGCATGTCATTAATTGTTTTCACTGTTCCAGTGATGCGTTATTGCTCGCAAGGGTTCGTTTCATGATAAGGATGCAGTTAAATCGCATCACACAACAGAATAATGCTTTGCCCCTGCAGCACCAGCATCATGCAATATGCATGACAAGCTGTTGAAGCGAGTGCAACACCTGAAAGACTGCAACAACAAGCATCAATCCTTTTCTTTTCAAATTTCTCATTCTAGTCAGGGTTGCACTGAAGACAGGGCAGGTGCAGCAGCCCACGTGTCCTTCTCTATTGCACAGCCCTGAAACTTTTGCTGGATGTTTCCCAGCAGCCGGAGACCAGCTGGAAGATGTAATCTTTCCAGTCATATAATGAATCCATGGCAGAGCCGCACTAGTTCCCGTGCAGTTTTGCTGGAACACAAAGATCTGTTGCAAGTCCTGCCAGCAGAAGTTGTTCATTGCATTCCTGTATGTAGCAGAGGAACATTACCTACTAAACCTGCCTGGACCAATGCTTTGGTTAGATTTATCTTGGTAATATCTCCAACTTGAATGCGCTGATATAATGCAGCGCAGGCCTGACACAATTAACTTTGTGACTGTAACCAAATGTCTGTTACTGACCGATGGAATATTGTAAACACAAATCAGACTGTGTACTATGTGTTCCTTGTACTCTTTCAGAGATTGGATATCATGGAAGAGCTCCAGAAAAGTCAGAAGGTTTTTGCTGAAAAGCTGAACCATCTCAGCAGGAGGCTGGCATGGATCAATGCCACCATATACTCCAAGGTGATGCACCTTTTGTGTGTCTTATGTGTGTGGCTGTGTCCGTGGTGGCGCTTTCACCTCATTTGTTGTGCTCCATCTCCATTTCTCTGTAGGAGAAGATGTTGGATATATACTGGCTTCTTTGTGTGTGTATCCGGACAATTGAACATGCTGACAACACAGGCTCGTTGTTTGCCTTCGCCCCAGAGTTCTACCTCAATGTAGCCATGAATTCATACAGTGCTCTGAAAAACTATTTCAGTCCAGTGAACAGCATGGAAGAGCTACCAGGTAATGAGATCCGCCACTTGTTTCCTATACTCAAGTAGCGATGGTCTGCTCACATGCACAGAAGTTTAAGAGCAGTGTTGTAATGGTTTATTCCCTCCACAACTGGGAACCAAAAGTGCCCCAGCCTACCCAAAAGCTTAGCTGTGAAAATGATCCGCACACTCTCTCCCCTCTGAATCGATGAATTAGCTGCCTCAAAACTTTTCATGACCAACAACTTTATAATCGAGTTATTCTTTTATAAACGTTTGCAATGGTTTGCAGGAGCCTCAGTATTATCTCACATTAACTGAACACCACCAGAAAAAAAACTAATTTGGGGATCATTTTGTTCGCGATAGAGGCTGCAAAGTGTCTGTTCCTTTAATCTTACCTCTACTGTCTTTGCATACTGTCTTTGTCAATACGTTGAGATTAGGGATGTCCGATATTGGCTTTTTTGACGATATCCAATATGCCGAAATTGTCCAACTCTCAATTCTCCGATACCGATATCGGCCGATACCGATATGTGCGCCGGTAAACGCTTCAGGAGCGCATAGGCACTATTTCAGTATAACGCAAGCATTATTGTTTTTTTTATCGGTTTTTATTTTATTGGTCTTAAAGCAAAAAAATCCGATACCGATATTACATTTTTATGCTAATATCGGACCGATAATATCGGTGGTCCGATATTATCGGACATCTCTAGTTGAGATATGCAATAATCAAACTCTAATGCCTTGGCACATGGTCTTTATTTCTACAGATAATTTTTTCCCTCCTGCCCAAATGTTTGTGTGTACAAACAATGGTTATCTCTGTATAGGCTTGTTTTATTCACAGCGTACTTTTTTCCCCCTGTAATCTGCAGCTACACACTACACTCTTGATGTGCTCCCCAGGTGTAGATGAAAGTGTTATACATGTACAGAATTTGTTTTCAGCTTTTAAGCAAATCTGTGCATTTGTGCTTTCCTTGTTTTCCCCAATATCTCAAGGATATGAGGAGACCTTGACTCAACTAGCTGCTATCCTTGCCAAGCACTTTGCTGATCCTCGCATAGTTGGGACAGGTGAGATGCGCAAGAACATGAGCCATAATATTTTTTTTGTATATGTGTGTCTGTGCTAATGATGGTCTACCACTCTTCCTGCTTTGTAATGTTGTGTCCTCGCTTCTGTCCTCATTATTTGCACTGTTAAAATCAGCATTCTATGCAAGCAACTGACTCCACCAGGAAATCACTTTGCTGTGCTCAAGCTGAAATGATCAATTATTCCTGGCGCTTATCAAATTTTTCAATTTTGGGGTGCACCTGAGCTCCTAACTAAAATAATCATGGACCAAATTGCCTGACGTCTGCTCAGGATGGTGCAATGAAACCATACAAAGCATCTGATTTTGAGTACAAAGCACCCAAAAAACTGAAATGCCGAACATGCCTGTGTGGGATACAGTCACCAAAGTGGACGTTGTAATTGATGAATTGGAATCTGCTGTTGTTTTCAAATGTCATGCAATTTTCCCTCTTAATATTTCCAATTACTTTAGAAAAGTAATGGGCATATTTGGGTTTTGGTGTTTGAAGTGCACATGGACAAAAGACCGTAGATCTAGAATGCAGCTTCTTCAGTTTTGTTTCAGCAATAATGTCTTCTCCCCTTTCCACCGCCAAATCCTGGCCAGAGCACGTAGTTGTGATCCAAGACTATATCGAGAAATTTATACTTTCATCATCCATCTCCCACCAATTTGCCTCAGGATTTTATCTACGCCAAATGTGCATTTCAGACTGAGACAGTCTGCAAAATCGTAGCACACACAGTACTCACCAGTGACAAGAAATGCTTTCAGAGTGATTATTACCGTCCAGCACAAATCGCTTCTGAGACGGAGCCCAGAGTTGCACAGCAACTCTGAAATGTATAAACACACTGTCCCAGTCTAAGCAGGCGAAGCAGTTTTTCAAGCTGAATAATCACTGCGCTAGCCGTTCTATTTAAGTTACGGCGCTGACAGGCTGTACTGACAAACGATGGGGGACCCCATTCAAATGGGAATAAAACAGATTTTTGCATCAGCATGTGTGAGACTCGGCGCCAGACAGGCGCAGGACTGATTGCCTGGAGGGGGCTTCCAGTGTGATGTGGGGCAATATAAAGGGAGGCTGCCCATTCAGGAGCAGAACTTTATGATCTGTGCGAATTGTATCTTGTGCTGCGTTCAAAAAAAGAGCACAAACGAGCACAGAGAACTGCCAAGGACTATTGGCGGAGGATTTAGGGGATTATTTATTGCACAACCTATCACAGGCAAAATCGTGGAAAGGTCTCTGTACAGGAAATACTTTGCCGTGAGCAGCATGATGCAACTTGATTTTGTCATAATGCAATGGCGAAGGTTTTTAGTTTGTCACAACAGAGAAAATTCGTTGTCTCTGTAGTGAAGAAAGTGTCAAAAATTATTGCTTTCATTATTGTAATTTTCAAACCTCTGGAGGAGGCCTTTGATGAGGCCCAACAAATTATTTGGCATGGGTGAAAGAGTGTTCTCTTGCTTTGAAATGTTTTTGAAAGTTTTATGAAATAAATCATCTGTACCCTCACGCACACAGATATCAAAGACTCTCTGATGCAGGCACTGGCCAGTTATGTCTGTTACCCACAATCCCTCAGGGCAGTTGAAAGGATTCCAGAGGAACAGTGAGTATTAAACCCTTTGTGCTTTTGTCAAGATCATAACCAGGATCAGGTCAATGTTGTGTCCACTACTGACATTCCATGGATTAGCACTCTTTATTTTCATTGGTAAACTTTTGACTTTTTTTTTTCCCCCCACTTAAAACTAATATGAACTACTTTCTCCTTGTTCTCCACCACATGACTGTGAAATGGGGCATACTATGCACAATATTGGGCTTTATTTTCAGAACCTTTCAAGTGCTTAGATGTCACATGCGAAGAACATGTCCTGGCACAAAGGTTCTTATTGTGTGTTCGTGTTGCGCTCTTTGAGTGTTTTCTTCATTAGCAATTCAGCAGGTGAAGGCATTACTACAGTTGGCACGACATTTTAGCAGCTGATGACTTATAATCAACAGACTTTTACGTCAGACTCTTTCTGTCCTTTTATGCATCCTATTTGTGGCTATTATTATGTTCTGATACATAGTAGGAGTAGGACAGGAAAACAAACCACATTATTTGTCTGTGTTAACCAACTCACCTTAATTCAACTTAACCAACGCATTGCCTCTCCTGCTCACTGCAGCTTGCAGACAAATCTGCATCAGCTTCCTCAGTCAAAATGTCAGCCATTTTGGTAACATCGACCGATCGAATACAAAACATTTCCCCATTACTGGGGCACCAAGCAGATTGAATTCCGAATGGAAGATGGTGTTTTCTCCTCTTAAGACAAAGAGAATCTGAGATGTGTCGCTGTGCGCACCGCGCATGTGTTCGTTGCAGACGTGTTGCCATGATGAGGAATCTCTTGGCTCCCTACGAACAGAGACCCTGGGCTCAGACCAATTGGATCCTAGTCCGACTGTGGAGGGTGAGCACACACAGAGTCAACACCAAGCACATCATTTCCTTCCTATGTGTTACAGACAATTGGCTTATGATCACAGGACAACTGAGCGGACAGCCTGAGGCAGAAGAAAATGGAGCAAGTGTGGGAGAGACATGTTTACCAAATTCCACCATAGACGATAGAATGACATAGAATACATGTTTTGTTGTGAAAGCAGTCTGATGTTTATGGCCTCGACTTGTTTATGAATTGTTTGTGGTGTTTGCTTCATTTCAGGGTTGTGGTTTTGGCTACAGATACACTCGCCTTCCTCATCTCCTGAAAACCAAACCTGAGGACGCCAACCTGCCCAGCCTGCAGAGTGAGTGCTCTCTGTCTGGCTCATGGTCCGCTTCATCCGACAACACAGCCAAACCAACCGCACGTCTCATGTTTAGGTTGTTCGTCACTGCTCTGCCCTACAGATATTAACTTTGCTTATCGCTCAGCCTATGTCTCGGTCTGCGTCATGGCTGTTCCTGTCATGATGTCTCTGTCTCTCTCCCATGCGACAGCAACATGCATGTATTTATGAAACACATACATGTAAATCCATAGCAGCTGGACTGTCGTGGATGTTTTTGTGAGACACATAACAAACACACAAACAAATATTAACACCTGCCACATAATCTTCTCTCAAATGAAGAATTATGTATCACCAACAACCTGCTCTAATTTCATACCAAAAGTGCGTATTTATTCAGTGTCGGTTTCTGAGATCTGAAGATAGTTCTAACACTCTTAATATGAAGCCACTGCTGACCCTCTCAGATATGCAAAATTAATGGCCAAATGTTTGTGTCCAGAGGACTTTCTTCCCTGAAAGTTTCAAATTCTTGGCAAGAATTTTACAGTTTACTTACTTAGATGTGAATTGTTGACCTTTTGATCACCTTTTGTCGTCTTGTTTTATGTATTTCCTTTACGCCTGCTTTGCCTCTCAGTGTAGTTGTGTTCTCTGGTTTGTTGGACTCATCTGCATGCTAATTAAGTCTGTGCCTCTCTCATTTGCATGCTTTTCAGGGGATCTGTCTATTGCTAGTTTCCAGAGTAAGTTTCCCCCCCATAACTGTATCTTACAGTTTGATGTAAAGTTGCCCTTTTTCTGCCTTAAATAGATGTCAGCACATCCCTGACCACGATTTTGATCCCAGTGTCAATTTTTTGTTAGTTGTCTCTTAGCCATAAGAAGGCACTCCCCGGTCCACTGACAGCTATCATCCCTGTAAAGGGTTAATCACAGTCTGTCTGCATTATGTTCAAGTGGTGATTTTATCATCATTAAGTAAGTTTCACATCAATTATCAAACCGAATCTCAAATGGAAAATCCAACTGATCATAGCAGTCACCCTGAAAGTATTCACAAAGACACAGTACCTGAGCTCTCGCTGACAGATTTTGCGGATGTATAGCATGTGTAGTATCTGATGTCAGCTTGAAGTGAAGGAGGCAGATGATGTATTTTTAAGCACAATGTGGATGTGGATCTCACAGAGGGAGTCCAAGTGCCTCTTTGACCTCTTCCATTCTCCAGTGAAAACTGGCAAATTGCAAAATATGGAAGAAAAAATGACTGTTGAAAAAGTGTGAATTTGCACACTTACTGTTATTACCCAAGGTCATTTTTTCTGTGCCTGTTATGAAGGCACAATACTCGTCATCCCCAAAGTAATACGGCTTAACAGTGATCCAGAAGATGCACAGCATCTCAAAGGCACACATAAAATTCACAATGTCCGACTTCCAATTGACCATTAAAATGTATGTAGCTTGTATGTATGTATCTTATTCTGCATCTGTCTTTGCATCTGCAGAGTAAGTAACAAAATATAGCCCACCTATAATCCCACAGTGGAGTCATTTATCCTTCTCGGATCCACTGGAGACAAAGGGCAGAGGGGAGGAGAGAGGAGGACAGCAGGAGGATTATTGGACTTAATGAACACTTGGCTCCTCGGTGTGCCGTCTTCTTTCAGACTCTCAGAGGAGGCTTAAGTCATTGCGGCTTTCTGATGCTTCTATCTCTAAGAATCACAAATCTCATTCTGCTCCTGCTGTTATGCTTTTCAACCTCTTTGCCCTTGTTTTTTTTTGCATTTTTTCCCCCAATTCCCTGTCCACCCTCCCCTTGCGCCATCGCTCTCCCTTTGTATTCTTTTTGGTCTTCTTTTCATCCGTGACCCAAAAGTCATCTCTCCCAGTAGAATCACCTCAGAGGCTCTCCAGGCAGGCTGAAGCTCTACGTCTGTATCGACTGTTCAGAGGTGAAGGAGAAAGCTCAGTGTCATCACAGACCAACAAGGCTGTAATGATGCCTTCACTCCTTCCTGTCTGAAACCTTCTTTTTCTCCATATACCCCTCCCTGTGCTCATCTTACTCCCACCTAAGAGGTTTACACGAGCCTTTCCTTCATTTTTCATTACCTCGTATTTTCTGTTTTGTCTAGTTGAGCGTATATTTTGTATGGAAGGTTGTGTTTTGCCCTCCAGTCTTATTTGTCTAGAGGCAAGTATGCAGTGTAGTGTGTGTTGATTTTACAGATACCAAAGAGGTAAACATCTCACTCCCTTTGCTTTTTACACATAGGGAAACACAGCAAGTCTTTTTGCTCCGTGTGTTAACTGGCTCGTTTTCACTCCTCTGGTTGGTTGCAGAGCCGTGTCCATCGTTGCTGCTACAGAAACACATGGCAGAACTGCTGAGTATGGACAAGGACATGGCTGCTTCCTTCCTCAACAGTGTCTTAAACCAGCTAAACTGGGCTTTCTCAGAATTTATTGGGATGATCCAAGAGGTGAGGAGATGTACAAGGACGCATCACGGAGCAGCCCAGTTTGTTGAGGAATAGAGGGTTCCTCACCTCTCTCTTCTCTGTGCGGCCTCCAACAGATACAGCAGGCTGCCGAGCGTCCAGAGAGAAATTTTGTTGACACCCGCCAGCTGAAGGTATTTGTATGATTTCAGGATGGTTGAAATGGGGTGATGAATACTAAAACGCCATAACATTTGAAGCTGATTCCGAGCAGCGGCCTGTTACACTGAGGCTCGGTTTTCCCGTGTTCCCCAGCAGCAGAGGAGGGTAATGCAAGTAAAGTTCTCACTGTCTTTTTGTACATTGTCAAACATCTGGACGATGTTCCCTTTACTTGTGAACTAAGATAGCTCAGACTGAAGCAACTGCTGTGAGCAAATCAGAAGAATGCCAATTGTTATGCAGCTGAAGACAAAAATACACCAAATATACGACGTATGTGGTCGTATGTTGTCGATAATGTTGAATTAACATTCAATTTTACTGCCAAGATGTTGAATGAGTTGTTAATTGAAGCAAAAGTGACTTAACGAGTATTCCAGTATGTGCTGTAATTCAGTGAAAAAGCTTTTTAAGGTCAGCCGCATTATTGATCGCAGTGTCCACAACCTGTCCAAGCTCCGTAACTCTTTCTCGAGGTGTGCGCGACCTGCTTCGACCTCTCAGTGAGCCTGCTGCGTGTGCTGGAGATGACCGTCACACTGGTGCCAGAGATCTTTCTGGACTGGTCCCGTCCCTCTGCAGAACTGCTCCTCAGAAGGCTGGCTCAGGTCTGTCTAGATCAGCAACCAGTGAGAATAATGCAATGCTTTACCAGCTTGGGTATTTGAGATGGTATCATCCCTTGAAGAGAAGTCGGCATTTTTTATGCTCCTGAAGTTCTCTGTAACCAATTTGTGAAGTACTTCAAAGATGGATGGATGATTCAGAATTCCAAAGGCGGACTCATTATTTAATGAGATCAGATGTCGCAGGTCGAGTCTGTTGCTTGTTCATTTGTATGAGGTTAATGAGGGCACAACACCAGTCATGCCTGCTTTCAGTTGATTCTACTTCTCTTCAGAGATTACATACGATACGATGTGTTTAAATTAGCTGTGAGGACTCAGTCCCCTATTGAAAAGACTGTGCTTAGTTTTTATTAATTTTTCATCATTTGACACCTCCAGGATCAAGGATTGTGGCTCCATCTTACTGTGCTCATCAATTCGCCTCTCATTGCTTAGTCCCAATTTGCTGCAACAGCACATTTCAAACAGATTTGTCCTAGCCTTTTTTGAAATAAGACTGATTTATGCCAAGCACAAGCTCACTTTACAGCTCAAGGCACGATGATGTATTGGTGCTAATTGGCTCGGGTGTGGAAGATTTGTGGAGGTTGACAAGTTTATTGTCTTGGGTCGTAGGTCCCACCCACCCTCTCTTTAGCCGTGTCTATGCTGCCTTTTTACCCATCCCATCCCACTCACCACCAGTGGGCGGAAGCCATGCAAAAACATAATTGAACTTAGTATAATTGACTTGCATTAAATTATGTTTACAAAGCATGTGCTGTTTTCACTGAAACTGTCAGGGACATTGATTTTGCACATTTTGTCACACAATATGGTGTTTTGCGCAATTCAATAACATCTTTGCACAATCAATGCAGCTGCAATATTTCGTACATACCTATGACAGAGCCTTTTGTCTGCTTTCAGCTGTTGAACCAGGTGTTGAACAGAGTGACGGCGGAGAAGAATCTTTTTGATCGTGTTGTCAATTTACGGCTACCAGGTACAAATACGTTCGAATGAATAACATCAGCGACCAAGCAGTAGTTAGTGACAGATGATGAACAGAAATGAAAGCATGTTTTTCATACGTTTTGTGTTCTATAGATACTGCGATAACTGTTGATATTGTACTCTGAAAATAGTTATTGCGCATCTTTCTAATGTGGCATTGGCCCTCATGTGTCAGCACCACACCACCAACATTGTGTGTGTTGCAGGGCTGGAGAGTGTCGACCATTACCCCATATTAGTTGCTGTTACGGGCATCCTGGTCCGAATCCTGGTGGATGGAGACAGACAGGGGTAAGATTTGCATCCCCGCCTTTAAACTATTATCCATAAAGGCTGTGAGTTATTTCATGGATGATGTCAACTAATCTGAGATGAAAGAATTGTGGGGTAAATGCACTGGCATTTGCTTTGTGACCACCAGGGGGCAAAATCCCCAGTTCTGACCTTTGCTGTGGCACATGAAGGAGGCACAGCAGCATTACTGATATGCTGCTACCTTCTCGATTTCCTAACAGTTCTCCTGATGACCGTGAACCACCCTGAAATGTGTAGATACACCTTGTATTTAACTGGCCTTCTTTGGTGTAGGCAACATGAAACATCCATGAAGTGCAGCCACATGTTCTGAGGCTAAATAATGGAGATGATAATGCAAAAGTAGGTAATTGTGCTTAAAGGAAAAGTTGTAAATACGCTGCTGTTTTACCATATGCGACCCACCTGACTTCAAAATGAGAATTATTGAGATTAGTTTGTAAAGGTTTGCGAACAAGAAGCAAGAGGCTGTATTCCAGTTTACTCAAGGTCTTATCTGGTGGCAATAGAAAGCAGGATTTTGTCTGAGGGTGTCATACTCTAAACTGAAAACACAAGAGAGACAATACAGATTTCAGCTGTGATTTTTTTTTTTTTTTTTTTTGCCTGACTTGTACACAGACATTGCTGTAGGCTCCCATCCGCATTTGACTGAGGTTTAATTAACACGACCAGTCCTCCTGTGACATGGCTCGGAGGACACATCCAAACTCATTATCTCTCAATAACTCCCAAAGCACATCACGCCGTGAAGGGCTGTCGACTGTTGGGAAATGAGCAGGAATTTTTTGTTTTTCCCCATGTGACAGACTGTTAGGTTATAATGCCTTTGGATTTAAAGCAGTATGTTATTTCCATGCTGTTTTAATGTGTCTAAGTGTGAGTAGGTGACTTGGTTTCATAATGACATTTCACTTATAATCATCAAAGAACATTTCGCACTCCTTCCAATGCCGTTGAGGCTAGACACCAAATTTATGTTTTTAATTGAGATGAGGCTCCCGCAGTGTCTTTTGCATTTTCTGTGTCTTTCTCTCTGTATCGCCTGCTTACAGGGCATGCGCACACATATTTAGGGCCACAATGGGCCATATCATGGGGTGTTGATGGGCTGCACTGTGGAGGAAATCCAATTATTTGATGATAAAAGGTCTGGCTGGTGCCAGAGGAGACCGCTAGCTGACAGGAAATGCTGGCGGACAGGAATCAGATTCGGGGGCTGCAGCTCTACACTGAAGGCGAGCTCTGACTTGTTTAGGATCCAGCGTCGTGCAGCGCCGTAGATGCACTGAAGCAGTCACACTCTGCATCAACTAGGCTGCCTTATTTTGGCGGGTCAAGTCCAATCCGGTAATAGGTCATCTGAAGTCTCATGTGAGACACTGATATGGGTTTTGTTTATCTTCACTTCCTTTATCTTCTGGCTGTTTGCCTGAGGGAGTTCCACCGTGGGTGGCCTGTCTCCACCTGATACGCTAAAAATGATACACACAATGTCCCCATGTCCTCTTTCACTACATCCGTGAACCGTCATCAGCTTTGTCTCCAACAGCCTCCGTCCAATGTACTGTATCCGTCAAAGCACCTCAACGCTCTCCTCCACCCATGCCATACACTCTGCCTGCACTCTACGCTTCACCTCTGTCATGCTCGGTTTGTTGCTTTGGGTGGCTGACCCAAAATATCAATCCTCCATCACAATCTCCACTTTTATCTTCATTCACACCCATGTACAATGAACCTGTGTATGAATGACAGTCTGCGTGTCTCCACACATGTAGCCTCGTTTATGGTGTATTTATTACAGTGGAACTAATAAAGGGTTAAGCTAAGCAATGACAGTGCTGGTTGCACAGATGATGCATTAGGAATAACACGATTCAACCCTCAAACTCTGTCATGTGGTTGCCTTAAGTGCAGCTGATGTGTGGATTGTCATCCACACTCAAGGAAAGGTCTCTGGGGTGGCTGTAAGAAAGCTCCTGTGGTTATGAGATCAGCTGTGTCCCCCTAAGAAACGATTCAAGTGCTCCTATCTAATTTTATGTGTTAAGCAGATTTGCTAGTCCAGTTTCCAGTATCTGAAGCAACAGATTGTTTGGCAGGTTGTATTATTGTGTTTACTCTGTGCACACCAATCTGGGTCACAAATCTAATCGCTTGTTGACAAGGCAGTAGAGTTGGATTGACATGCTTGTGTTTGGACAGTTGATTTGTTGCTTCAGGATGATTTTTTGCAAACTTTCTACAAGCTGGCAAATAAGGCAATTAAGCAGCTTTGGGTAGCACTTCTGGAACTATGGTGTTTATGTGGACAGAAACAACACACAAACTTTCAGACCAGCAATGCATGACCATATTTATACTACAGGCAAGGTTTTTGAAATTACGAATAAGTTCACAAAGACAGCTTGTGTATGTGTGTGTGCATGTGTGTGTGCATGCGTGTGTGTATGTGTGTGGGTGCGGGCGTGTCACTGCTGTAATATTAATCCTTTAAAGACACAAAAAGAAGCAACAAAGTCAGGACCAAAATAGTAAGATAAGAGCCTTTGGAGCTAATTTGTTATTTTGAAAACTGCTGATGCATTGCGAGACATAGAAGATAAGTTGAGTTGTTGTGAGTGCATTGGGGTAACTAAGTAAATGTGAAGGATGAAGTTGGAGTTGGGGAGAATTCCTTAATTCCCTCCTCCCCCATGTCCCTTTTTGTGCAGTTTCTGTCTTTTACTTTTTCTGCTCTCCGTCTGTCTCTCTCTGTGGGGTTATCCTCATCCCTCTGTTGACCTGTGTTTTTGTAATGAGTGTAACCCTGCTGCTTTTTATTACATGGCATATGGTGAAAATAATTTCCGGGGTTGGAGATAAAAGGTTTGGCCGGCCAGTGTCTGCCCATGAGCGTCGGTGTCCTTGAGATCCCTTGGTTGAGTACTTGCTAAGACATGTTCAACTCTTGTGATCTGTTTTGAACTGTCAGAGAAGCAGGTTGATTGGCATCGACTCAGGATCACAGTAAGTGGGGAGTTTGACGTTGGAGAGTGAGGATTTGCTGTGGTAGATTGATGCTAAACTGAGATCAGTGGAATGACAACATTTACAAACTGCACATACAAGCATTTTATGCCTTCAATCGACACATCAGTGACACCAAGATGATCTTAGTGTTTGCATGCATCTCAAAGCATCACCTCCCTCTCTCTGACTGATGTGAAACTACGAAGTGGCACAGCCATAATCGATGATCTCTCCGTGTTGCAGTGGCAGCTCGATGACAGGATCATGGCGTTCATGAATTTCTCATCATCCACCGGTGTGGTCCAAACATGCTGTTCTGCAACAATTACACTGAGGCTGTACCACAAGAAATCATGCTTCCGATGTTTCTTGGTTTATGTCACAACAACTCCAGCAGTGCTGTTGGCACAGAGACAGCGCCTGCCATCTTGGTGAGCTGCCAACTTGAGTCAACATATCAAGTTCTTGGTGGCAGCTAAGAGTTGTTTGTGTCCTTGAGTGTCTGATAGCAGCGTATTGTCGTGGTAGTTGTTAGGGGGCTCCTCTGTGTCTGGGTATTTGTCTGCAGAAACCATTAGAGTGAACATCACTGAGAAGATGAAACAAAACAGTAGATAACAACACATAATGAAACTAATAATGAAAATTCTGGAATAGATAAGGAAAAAATTGCTGCTAATCTTGGATCGCTGACGTACTCTTTAATGGTTATTTATTTTTTCTTCCACCCGAATCATTATTGATCCGTTTATTAATGATATCTCTTATTTCATTTATTTTTAGGCAGCCATTTGACCGCTTTTCATACTTAAACCACACAGGCAGTTTATTTAAGCCACATGTAAATCACATGAGGCTTGTGACCTCAAATAACTGTAAAATTCAACACTGTGAGATGTGGAGTGAATGAGCAACATTTATCAGAATACACACTTAAATTTGACTTTGTGCACAGTGCCTCTGCTCAATCAGATCTACTGCACCAGAGGTCAACCAATCATCCAGAGGTCAGACACATAGAGAATGGCAGCCATTTTGTTACCTTCAAGATTTGACGTTTTTCAAATTGGGGCACACACATGCAGGGAAGAGCACTTCTCAACAAAGGCATGGTTTTCTCAGTGAATTGCAACATTAAGCAGCGCACTTCACCGGTTTCAACCTCACCGGTTTTATTTTCCTCAGCACAGAGAGGTAAACACGCTGCCTCTCAGGCTGTGACACTACCACCTGCTTCTGCTGCTCCAGTTTAGTATTCCTTGTTTCAGCCCTAAACAACGACATTTTTAAAGACACAAAAATCTCAAGCAGTCCTCTTTAATCTCAACTCTAAAATGTCAAGAATGATAAAAGATGGCAGATTTATGAATCCCCTCACTTGTCAGGACGTTGGATGGGTGCCTCATGTGCGCTGATGCCTGTTTTCTGTAGGGCTGAGGTCGTCAGCAGATTTGTGGCTGATGGTAGAAATGGAATTATTTGGTTAGAGAGCAAATAGTCACATTGAAATTACTCAAAATATTCTAAACACATCTAACAAAGATACATTTCTCAAATATGTCTTGTGCCCAGAGATGCAAGTCAGTTGTTGAGGAAAGATCAGTTATTGATCTCCATCTTCAGGAGAGTTTATAATGTCAACATGGACACACACTTAATGTGTATCTGTTGAATATATATGCATCTGGGAAAACGGTTGAGACAGGCCACCATTCTTCATTTCAATCTGTTTCTTCGGCTCAGCACTTTCTAGCTTTGTGGCTATACTTAACGGATCTTTAGCAGTTTCAATGAATTCCTTCATCAGTCACACTATCGGCCGATTTCCCAGGGTCCCATTCTCCTGAACTAGCAGAATTTTGTCAGCTTTGCTGACTAAAATGCTTCTTTTGTAAAAGAAACCATCCCTCCATAAAATTTGAATGGATGCCGCACTAGCATTGCCTTACACAGCACCTACAGTTGCAGTAGTTGTTGTGAGTGCATTAATTCTTCTTGCAATGCCACTGGTCTCTTATGACATGTTCACGTCTATAGAAGGTTGAAACTGACAGAAAGTCAGCCCAGGGACATTCTCTCTCGTGAATAACAAACATACAGAGAGAAGCCATAGAGGTGCCGTCATACAGCTGCATGGCCAAACTTAAGTCCATGTTTGTTAATTATGACAGACAAGGAAAGCATTAGTCATTTGGCCTCAAATGTTCTTCCGTCGTCTTCCTGTTAGGCTGTAATTGGGCCCCAGCTCACATCATCAACAGGCACTTAAGAGGTCAAGTCACTGTGCTCAACCCGATTGTGATTGAATTCCATCACGGGGTATTGTTTGGTCTCCTCCCTTTGACTGCCCACATCACAGCGTCATCGCATTTATTGACCAGCACATACTGAACTCATCAGCACTTCTTGGGGGCTTCTATTTGAATCCTTCAGGACCGTGTCAGAGTCCTTAGCTGCGTTTGCCCCGTTCAAGAGCTGACAACGAGACCTGTGACTGATGGCTACTCGGTCCTGATTACAAGTGGACCATCATCACATGAGTCATTTGCATGGCAGCCAAAATCATTACTTGGTCTTTATTTCATATGCGTGGTTACCATATATAGTGTAGTTATCAGTTCTTGTCATGCCCCATTTGCTCCATTTATGACTTCATTCATCGCTGACATCTATTTCATTCATCCAAGCCCCATGATACCAATTACTTTGTGTTTACCCTTTCAAGTACATTTATCATTTGAGCGCCATCGCTCACCGTGTAATGTGACTGTCATGCACCATCACACCACTTTTGTGCCTTTCTCATTCTTATCAAATCCTGCAGAATTGCCTGTTAATCAAAACAGGCAATTTTGCTAATTGTCATGACCAGGGCTCTAACAAAGATGTTTTCAGCCACCAATTGTCAGGTTTCTGACAAGATGAAAAATCAATTGATCGCAGAGTGCTAGTATGTGCCGATCAGTTGGTGATCTTTGAGTATGCTGTGATATTTCAACTGCTGGGCAAGTTTTTTTTCAAATTCTGATGCATACCACCTTGATCAAGCAATGCTGTGAAGTGTTAAGAGCAATGCTGGTAGAAATTCATCCTTCTATATTGTGTGTGTGTGTGTGTGTGTGTGTGTGAGAGAGAGAGAGAGAGAGAGGAACTAATTTCATGTCCTCATGGTGATCGGACAAATTCCTCCTGCACTAACAGGCTCATGTCACTTGTAGATATTGAAGTGTTGCAGGAAAAACAATTGCAAGATGTGTTCCATTTACTTGGAGCTCGACTGAGCACCGCCAATTTGGGCCAGAAGTCTTCATTCACGTCTTATATTTCTGTGCTTCAGTTTACATGTAAGGAAAAATGTATCTGCGTAAAACCACAGATGAGCTTGGCCAGGTTTGTTGTCGTCATGGAGCTCCAGCCCTCTCTGCCGCTTTTGATTTCTTTGCATATTGAGTGCTGCTGTTGGACTGTTGAAAGTCTCCTAGACGCCCTTTTCCCCTCTCAGGGCCTCTATTTGTTCATCATTACAGCTCTACACAATTTTCCCCCGTGGCAGCCGTGCAAAGGCTTTCTCTCATATCATGTTCTGCCAGTCACTCGTGCAGAAAGTCACCAGTGTACATGATTTTTTCCTCCCTTTAGTTATTTCCATCTGACAGTCACTCCCATTTTCTGCCCAGCTCGTCCCTTCTGTTCACATCAGCGCTATTAACATCTCTCTCCCTCCCTCGTTCTCCTCCCTCACATAGTGTAGAAAATCAATGGTTCTAATTATTGTCCATTACCCCAGGCTGAAAGACATCAGAAGCAACTCGCAGGCATCCAGAGATTAGATTGAGACCAAGGCTAATTAGCTTAGCAGCTCTGGCCCATAAGCGGCCCAGACTCTGGGGATGTTGCTTTTTCCACTGCATAAACCCAGCCTGCTGTGATTTTTATTGCTTTGTGCGATAGCAGCTTTAGCTACTGATCCCACTCTGTTGGGAATATTGCTTTTCAATTTGTAGTCACACGCCGCTATTTCAGGCACTCTGAATATTTTCACTACCTTTCTTTTTGACATGAATGGTTTTTGGTGGAGTGGCAAAGTTGTTCATCAAGCACACACAAGAGGACTGAAAACAAAGCTAACGCCAAACGGGAGTATTTCTGTGTGTCCCTCCCAATGTTTTGACCCATTTGTGGTTTTGGGTGGTAATAAATTTCCTCCAGCCTTAAAAAGACACAATCAGGGGCCTACTATCAGACCTTTGATGGTTTCTCAAATGTTTAGAACGATCCACAATTTTTTCCTAATTTTTGAGACACTCTGTCAACACCCCTCTAGTATTGCGATCACATTGAGCTGCATTTTTCTTGAAAATGATTGGCAGGAACGAAGCACTGCATATTTCTTTCATGCTACATTCCGTTGTGTGTGCAGAAAGCAGCAGTAATCGTGTAAATGTATGAACTGTAAATGCTACTGGATTGAATTTGTCACCATCTTTCCAGTCACCGAAGAGTGTGTGTGTGTGTGTGTGTTTTGTTCTTGGTTTATATTAAATTTCAGGCGGATCTGTAGACTTTGCCAGAGGGTTTTGTCACATCTCAGCTGAGGAATGTTGAATTAAACAACAAATCAACCATGTCAACAAATGGCAGTCTGAGCTGTTACAGCGGCAGGAAAGTAGTTCAGACTGCAGATTTTCCTGGTTGGAAAATCTGTTGCGAGGAAGCAAATATTTGTGCTGTAGCAAAGAGGCCTGCCAGTACTCTGTGTCTGTCTCTGTGCCATTTGCCCAATGCGTGCTAAGAGCCTCTTAGCTCCCCACGAGCCCCAACAGGAGTCCCGAAAATGGATGGATAGATGGAGGAGCATTAGATGTGTTTTGCAAATGGTACTGGGCCGTCCCGCTCGGCTCGTTGCGCCGAGTTAAATAGAAAATGGCTTTGTGGCTGTGTTAGCTTTTTGTGTAGAGGACCGGCTGATTCGTTGAATCAGTTGTGTTTGGATTTTAATGCCCCTGAATGCATCAAACCATTCAAAACAAATCAATCACGTCAATCAAGACCAATTTGGTCTCTTGTATTTGTAAAAGGAACACAGACGCAGAACATTCAGAGGACATGCTAACTGGACAAGGACGAGACCAGGGGAATTCTTCCCTCTGACTCCGACTGGAAGGTAGTCGTTGCAACTGTTGCTTCCACCTTTGCAGCTCTCGAGTGAGATTGTGTAAATATAGCCTCCACGTATAGCAGGCAACCTGCTTGCTCAGATCAAATGTGTGTCTACCCGCAGCTTGGTTTGTAATCCCCAAGCTGTCCTCCTCCTCTGTGCCGACATACAGGGAATCCTTTTTAGAACTAGGATGTGAGGTGTTGTGCTCAGGCCTCATCAACATGTTCACAAATTTGAAATTGACTACCAGCCACGGTCGCACCGACACAGTGGAGATACTCTGATCAGGTGTTATGATTGCTGCACAGCACTGTTTTGCATTTCTCATCGTTTGTGACACAGTTTTTAGGTATTTCACACCAATAGGTTGGTTTTCCCAAGAAAATTTCAGGAATATTTTAAGAGGTAATAATGATTTGACTGTTTGTCCTTGAGGCCATGCTCTGATTGGAAGCTGTTAATCTAGTTTGCATACCTGGAAGAACTTTATTTTAAGGTAGTTTGTCAACATATTCCAAGTGTGCCAATGTGTTTTTTTTTATCTAGCTGAAATAACTGTCGCTCGAAACCACATGAAGTGTTTCATCAGTTTGCTTCCGCTTCAGTGGACAGACCAGCAGCTGGCACGTCAGTGGATTTGGTACCAGAACTGTCACTGGTCCTGTTTGGTCATTTCAGAGCTTATTCAGCTGTGAACAGGCTTTTCTCCAAGGCTTTCACTGTCCTCCAAGGCAGCACAGAGTCAGCCCATGCTGCAACAGCTCCCACAGCTGGTTTATCATGTCACCATCCCATCAATGTCCAGTGAGTGTCCTCATATGATGAAGCTCAATGATGCATATGCGGGAGAACTTTTCTTTGCCCCTGACCCTGTTGCTCTCACTGGTGCGGCAGCTTTTGTTTGCACAGTGTGTTAAATTGTTATTGCGTCAGTGCTCAGTTTGTCTTCGATAAGCTCGTTGTCAGTTATCTTTTTAATTGAAGTCATTTTGTGTGTGGGTTAATTAGTATTCTCAATCTTATCCTCTAGGCTAAAGTCCCTTAGATTAAACAAAAATATCACACACGCCAAGAGCTGCATTGGAGGAGTGGAGCATGTGCTGCATTTCACATACAGTTGTGTGCATCCTGCGCTACCCACTTGTTAACTTTACAATTTTCTGCGCTGACGAGCTGGAGGCGTCCTGTGTATTATTCATCGTCCTGCTGACAAAGGTAAATGTGGACTCGTCAATCCACCCGAGTCTCAGAGGTGACTGATTTTCATGGCCTGCTGCTTCCCTGTGGTCTTGCGCCAAACCTTATTTGGTGTTTTGATGAACAATTAATCATTCCACAAGCTTTCCACTAGATCCATGCATATTTTTATGAGTGCTTTGGGGGAAAATGCTAAGTCGGCACTCGGCAATCCCACCCGCTGGCACATCAGCATCATCTTTTTCTGGTCTTCGACATGTAATCTGCTACGCTGCTGCCCTTGGATACACATGTCCATCCTGTAAGGACTCAACTTGTCTGTGCATCAAACAAATGTCGGTAATCGTCCATTATTACTATGTAGGTTCACTAATATATTAATGAGATAGCTTAATCTTTTAATCAGTATTGGCTCATGTCTTTCTTTGAGCCACCTGCCACCAGACGAGTGCGAAACTACTGTCCAGTCAGGAGAACAAATGGTCAGAGGCGTGTATAACACAGCTGTGTGAATTGCAACACACTCCCATAAAGATGGTCGCAAAGAAATTGATGCCTTTCAACGTGGACAACTGGTGTGAGGGGGGGAAAAAAAGGTGGAAAACTTTTCTCGAGAATTTATAGATGTGGAACAAACTTCCAGAGTAGACTGTCGCGCTGGTAATATATCTGTGCGACTTTGTTTCGGTCTCTCGGCTGTATAAGATGATCTGTGGACAACTCATTCCCCCCCAATGTTCTATTCTCTCTGCAAATTCATTTGACTCTGAGTCTAAAGGTCTCCGTTCAATGATGACACTATTTGGGTAAGATGAAGTGCTGTCTTGTGATTCTGCAGCATTTGGGGAAAAAACCAAAAAGAATTTTCCTGGAAACTTTAAGTGTGTTTCAGGAAATGGGCCAATCCAATAGAGAGAACCTGTTAATTTATCAAAGCCGCACAATCCTGAGGTGTTTTATGAGCACAATGTGGGCATCACTTACACGCTGGATGCATTTAATTTACACAGCACAACAAAGCGTGGCCTGCTGGCTCTGCTGCCCGGTTATCCTTTTGTTTACGGCACATCCCTCCGACTTTGTCTCAGCCCTTCTCAGCTGTAGCTGATTTGTCAGAGTGAGCAGCTCACATGGCTAAGGTGCCACTGAGGGGGCTAAATATCCTAGCCTTGTAATTCTACTCAATTTTTGATATTTTTGCACTTGTGTTGTTGTGTTTTGTCCTCATTGCATCCTTGCACGTGGATTTCAACCTAAAATGTTGTAGGTAGGAAAGTAGGTTGTGTTACAATTCACGTCTTGATACATGTGTGTTTGCCGCGTGTGTGTGTTTGAGTTCGTTCCAATTAATATCCGGCCTCTCAGATAGAGAGGGCGAGAGAACAAGGGGGAGTGAGAGAGGGAGCTGTGCTCTGGGTAAGAGATACGGGCCGCTGACAGTTGTATATCATGGTAAGATGCAGGCATCCATCTTACTTTGTCTCACTGTCAGAGCCTCTCCCATGCCCACCGGCCGCCTCTGACGTGGAGTCTCACACACCGTGAGCATCAGCACCACTCGGCTCTTTTAGGTTTAGATGCTGAAATCTGTTCGCTATGGGCGAGACATTTCAGGAAAGCAGTGGGCCCTACAAATTTGGAAATTATTTTATCCAATTAACTGCAACCAACAGCCTCTATGTGGGCTCGCTGAGTGTCAAAGGTTTTCTTACTGGCTCTGGAACAGTTGAGCAGTAACCTGTTTGACCTTTGTTTGTTCCTCAAGATTTGCCTCTTTACATAGACTAAGGTAGCCTCAGGTTTGGCCTCACATTACTCTGCAAAAATAGCTTGGAGTAAACATCTCACAAAACAGATCCTCAGTCTCCCATTTCAGTGAAAACTCTCGTTTATTCAGACAACACGAAACCTAAAACCCCCAAGAACTGCAGAGTTCAGATCACGATCGATGGGGTTTCTGTATACACGCGCTGTGTGTGTCTGTGTGTGTGTGTCTGTGCGTGTGTCTGTGTGTCCCTGCCGTATTTTCAGCGATCACAGGCATTATATTCAGTGGCGTCATTGGGAGGAAGACCTTAATTGTTTCGGATTTGTTTTGATATGGATTTAGTTCCTTTGGAGTGTATATGTCTGCCCCTGAGAAACACAGACCAACCCATCCCTGCCCCAGCTCTGATTATTTGTCACATATCACACAAAGATTACTTTTTCTCAGCCTGCTGTTCGACAATACCGATTTACTATTAATTTCTCCAATATGAAAACTGTTTTAGAAGCTTCGTGTTCAAGTGCAGATGTCAGCCTTAGTTTTTCTTAGATGAAGCAATAAATGTGAATGTGTGTGTGTGCACTCGCGTGCACATATTCGGCCACTTCCCTAACAGAAGATTCATCTGGTGTTTTTGGAGAGTTCAAATCTACTGAAAAGACAAAATGATATAAATCCAAACCATCTAACAGAATGTCTCATAGGAGCACAATTCTCAATATGCATGCGCACATGCATGCAAATACACACACCTGGTTGTCTTTGTACGTCGCGCCTAACAAACCTGCCTTTGGGACTCAGACACATTTCACTCAATTTGTGTTGGGGCCCCACAGGTGGTGGTGTGTTGGCGCATGCGATTAGCTTGTTGTTTCTTGTCGCAAAGGCTTGTCATCTCTGCAGGATGCCCAGTGAGTCGATCATTTGCCAAAGTCTTGTATGAGTGGTAAAACATGCAAGTCCACAATACTCAGGCACGTGTGGCTGTGTGAGGGCTAATGTGCTCATATACTGTAGGTGTCATTGATAACGCAGGAGCAGGCAAGTCTGTTCCTGTCATCCTGGAGGTCTGCTATCACCATGGTAACCAAAAAGCACAGAATAAGTCAAGCTTGGAGGAGGAAAGGGGGTTTGAGTGTCAGCCTGAACTAGGACGTTCCAGGAGAAATGACATGCTGGGATATGAGAAGTGTCAGACAGAAGGTTTGAAGCCAAAGTAGTGGAGGAAGAGTAAATGTCTGTAGTGAGTAGGAGAATAGACGGCGGACAAAGATGGAGCAGGAGTGTCTACAGAGGACTGTTAAGACCACACGAAATGACAGTCAGAGAAAAGGGTGAGAGAGGATGGAAACAACAGACTGTTACAAGAATGAAGGAGGCCGCGGTGGAGCTGGAGGATGGAATGAAGTCATAAAAGGTTCTGTTTTGAAGATCTTCAAAAAATTTGTGCTCCTATTTTCCTGACAAATTCATCGATTCCAGCGTTCTAATTCCCTCGGTTCACTCAGCAACAAGTGGCAGCATCTTATCCCAAGTGTGTGTGAATGTGTGTATGTGTGCCGTAATGAAATGGCGTGTCTGTCAGCATCAGATTATAAAGCTAATGATACACAAAAGACACTGGAAAGAGGCAAGAGACATACAAGCATCTCAAATGACAAATAGAATCTCATGAAGCTCATTATCATCAATGAATTTAACGGGCTCTCATGCTTTACCGCTCTGCTGCACCTTCCATGGCACCACACATTCGAAGCACAGTGAATGTTAGAGGATTCGCAAAGCAGTCTTGATGTTTTCAGCCGAGAGGAACACAACAATCATGTTTATTTGTGCTGTCACATTTCCCATTTAAGGTCACAGGCAATTTAGATTAGTCCTGCAGAGATTTATTATTTGTGTTTGTCGTCCTCACGTCCGTCTGCAGGCTTTTTGTGCCTCCTAATCTTGCATATTGGATTATTATCCAGGTGTAGTAAAGGGTAATGCAGTGTGAGGTGTGCGCGCGAGTCGGTTCAAGAAACAGACTAGGTATAAGCAAAAAGCATCCCTCTCTTGATAAGCACAGTCCATATTTTATCTCGGCATGAACATGAGGTTGTGTTTGTCTAGTTATTATGTGTGAAACCACTTCAGTCAGATGACGGCAATGGAAATGGTGGTCGCTCCCCTGGACCTGGGTGGGTACACTCATATAATCATTTATCTGGTGCTTCCACTTTGTAAAAACTATTGACTAAAGCGGATAAGCAAATGTCAGCTAATTAAGATATACCCCCCATATTCATTTAGACATCTTCCTCTATGGCCAATTTATCGATTCTGTCATTGAAAATTCTGTGCAGTAACACACAACGCTGTGGACTGGGAAATGCTGGGCGTCTGTATCTGTTTGGAG
Source organism: Carapus acus (assembly GCA_900312935.1). Taxonomy (NCBI): domain Eukaryota; kingdom Metazoa; phylum Chordata; class Actinopteri; order Ophidiiformes; family Carapidae; genus Carapus; species Carapus acus. The sequence goes on along the minus strand of OMPJ01039271.1, from coordinate 42,774 downwards.
AGCTCAGGAGCGAATAGGTGTTTATCTGCTCTGTGTGGTAAGAGCTAATTCACACACACTTCAGAGGAAAAACCCATAAAGGAAAGAAGCTGCTCTCTGTGGTGTCATATCCTGGAGATGTTCCCACAAAGCTGACTGACTATCATTAAAGCATGTCACGTGTCCTCTGTGCTACGTAAACACACATGTGCACACTCAACTGATTCATTCTGTACAAATTCTCACACACGCGGGGTTCATTTAGGATCTGTCTGTAGGATAGTAAAGAATCAGTTTGGAGCTCAATTTGTGTTCTGAGGTCCGGTGCAAGTTATGATTGTATCGTCTGCAGTGTAAGGACTATGTTTAAATATTCCATCTGCAGGACCCTTAATTAGAATAAACCAAAAAATACACAGTTGATAGCTAATTGAACGAAATGACGTGCGCTCTCGCTCCAGTGTGTTTTTGTTTGTTCTCTCTACCCACGGAAGAGCCAAAGCTATCGAGAAATGAAGCCTCACCCGTGTTGCTTTTATTTACTCTGTGGCCGCATGAATAATTGAAAAGATTCATTTTAGCAGAGAGACGTCAGATGAGGAGTCTAGGATAATGGTGCCTGGAAGAGTTGGCAGAGGTCCGATGAAAAATGGTTGCTGTGGCGCAAATTTTACATGTTTCTCGCCTAGGGTTTGTTTTCCTTCATGGAAGGTTGGTGCAGAAAAATCTTGGCTGCTCCCCTGGTGTATTTGGAATTTCTATTAGTTTAATTTGGTCTCCGGTTGACAATCAAACATCCGTGAGGATAAACAAATAACCAGAGATTCTGCAGGTCCTTTAAAAAGTTCTAAGAAAAGTCAAAGATCCCATAATCTGGGTTTAGCACCGCTTTGAATTATGATTTTGGACAGGCTGTAAGATTTTCTGCACCATAAAGTTGACGTTTTCTCTGCAGCGCGGCATTCTCATCCATCTCACTTTTAGTAGTGACGTCATGAGACAGAGTTACAACTTGTGTGTGGGCGGCTTTGGGTGAGGAGCATTTCTTCTATGAATTTGACTTGTGATGCCCCAGCAGACGCACCCAGTTGATGAAGGTTAGTTCAGGTCAGAGCTCGGGCAAGTCTTTGCTGTTGTAGTTGCACCAGGTGTCAGAAACTTGGTCCAATCACGTTCTAGGCCCCCGGAGGCCCACCTGAAGTATTTTGGGGTCTTTTCCTCGTCTCCCCTGGAGGGTCCCTGTGCCCCAGCACAAAAGGTTGCTCAAATGTGTAAAAACTGCAGTTATGGGTTTATCAGACCCAAATGGCAGAACATGGCCTTGGTGGGGCATTTTTTCCTCTTTCATCTTGGCCTGTACCGTGCCACACTCGTTCCCATTTCTTTATTACTCACTGCCTTATCTGCACTCCACCATCTGCCTCGTGCTTGTGTTCTCACTCTCAGCCCTGATTGGATTTTTTTTCATTGGGTCGTCTTCATATTTACAGCCATCCACCAGCTGGTTTTAATGTCAAAAGCCTAACACCTGGAGAGAGACTGATGCCTGTTGAAGCCAAGTCATGACATAATGACTGTGAAGGTCAATTTGTCATTTTGTACTGAAGCGAGGGAATTTTAGTATCAGTTTGGCAAGACACCTGGAGAAAATGGCTACGATTGTCGAACCACAAAACAACACGGCCCTTAGATTTTGTTTTGAATTTGTTAGTTATATCAGCGTTGCAGCACGTGAGTGTCTGTGTGACGCACTTGTTGAGGGAAGTGCTGGTAGAGTGCTGATATAACTTAGTGCTGGTGTTTACCACAGGAAACGGTTTTCTTGTTGGATGATGTATTTTTTAGAGTCAGACATTGCTTCTGTGCCTCCTCCATCCTGGCTGCTGTCATTTCTCTGATGTTCCAAAAGCCTTATGTGATGGGCTGAGATAAGCCACGTTAGCTGCCTGCTGTCGCTACGCTATGCAGACAGAGTGTGAGACACGCAGTATGATATTACATTTTCGACTGTTCACCAACAGACCTCAAAGCGTCGGTCGTTGCAGAGGACACAATCAACTCCCAGCTGCTTGTCTGAGTTATTCATCAAGGAATCAATATCTACAGTCTTTCTCACATGGGCCCAATTTATGCTGCGCTATAGCAATTTCTTTTATTGTCTGAATTCGTTGTTTGAACGAGATTGCACAACTGTCGCACTGCAAGGTGCCAATGTAATGAGATCTGTAGCTACTCCTGCGGTTGCCCTGACTGTGCTCATAAAGTTATCTTGAAAAGGAGCTGGGACACGCTCTAATTGGGTACTTGGACGGACACTGTGGACAGAAATTGGATCTCACTTCAACACGTGAAAAGTGTCCACAAAGCAAAGAAGAAGGGTGGTGTGCCATACGCAGAATACCGATTCACAATACAGATGGCAAACACACATTGAAGATGTGTGTTGATGCGAAGTACAAAGGCGAGCATTGGTGCACAAGACGTGGTACTGTGACAGCCGTAATCTGAGGCAGCATTTGAAAAGCGAAATTGGAAAGGTGGCGTTGAAGTTGATGTTTAACTGGTAAAAACAGATTGGATGTAACGACACCATAGTTGCATACCGCGGGATGGTCATCCTAGTGCCACAGAAAGATGTAATTACACACCATCTGATGTTATCTCTCTGTCCATTTATGCCCGTAACACCAATGATCCAACTGTGGTAGAATTGTAGCAGAATTGTCGCAGCAGTGGTGTTGGCACTCAAATGATGGATTCTCATTGTTGAACAGACGAGGCTCATGTAAGTGAAGCAGCGAGTGCCACGTCAGCCTAATTGTGCCCCGTCTGCTCAGGGGAGCATCAGTGCTATTAGCCATCTGCTCGTTAGAGCTTCACTGCACTGGTGCTAATGGTTAAGAGTATCAAATGGAGAACTTAGCCGCATACAAGGTTGCACTTTGCTAAATGACAATGCCAGCAGATGGACCAGTGATTTTGAGGCTGCAGTCGGCGAAATTGTGAAAGACCAGCAAACCACCTGTATGTCTCCTTGTATCTTAGACTGTACGTGTCGGTACGAGGACAGAATCGGCAAATGTGGCCATTCTTCTTATTTGTTGACACCTTGGGTAAACAGAGCATGTGGCAAGTCTCCCACGCAAATGAAGGCTCTTTCAATTCTTTCCCCTCCTCTGGTATTATCTTATCCCTCTGACGGAATAGGCCTCGCCTGCAACAGCCCATGGCAACCAAACAAAAAAGAAAAGGAAACAATAAGAGGTCAGGTTTTGTTATGCTGCTTTTCACATGTTGTGGTAATAGTTTCTGGCAGCATGTCTAGTCCGTGGGCAGTGCTAACTTGGATTCGCACCAGCCGTTCTTTATTCCTCACTCTAGCCCTGGAAAAAACAGAACAGGCAGCTCTTTCCTATTCAGCTATTTAATTTGTTTCTTTCAGTGCTGCCTCGTAAGACGGTGAAGTGCAGCGTATTTCACGTGACACAGCCCCCAACCTAAAACTGTGTAAAGACCATTAGACTCTCAAGCTCATTAGACTTCCCAGGCATTGTCATTAAGAGCCTTAATTTCAGGAATATATGCAGCCACAGGAAGACTGTAGGAAGCACACTAATTAGAAGGCCAAGCCAGGTTGTTATGGCCTGACAAGGGGGACGATGTATTGTGCCAGAAAATAACACCAAAGTCAGTTTTTTCCCCCGGAGTACGGAAGGATGCTGGCAGCCTGTGTTCACAGCTGCAATGTTTTGGATCTTCTGTGTTATGTAAATCCCTGTCACATTTCTTATCTTCTCAATGTGCACTCGTTATCCAGCACAACCATGCACCCCTCCATGTAATGATATTCTTTTCTTTTATTGCCAAGGTACAAGCATTCATTCATTTATCCTTTCTCATGTTCCATTAAAACGAGGCCGCGACCATTTTTGTCCTCTCCACTCCCCCCACCTGACAACGTGGCTTCATTGCAGCCAAAGATATTCATCGCAGCTACCGTTGCTTTGTGCTTCTTTGACAGAAATTGGGTACTTCCCACAAAGTGGCATAATTCGTTATGTATCCTGATGCAGCACTTTACTCCAAAGAAAATGAAATGACCCGTGGCGTCACTTATTATCTAAATGCAGGACAACTCTCAGAGACAGCTCCAGTGCTTTCATAGACTCAGTGGCAGATTGTGTCTCGTGCACTTACTTCGGTTAAATTTCAGACATCATCGTTGAGATCAAGAGGGGAAACCCTTTAATAATATATGTTTGTGCTACCATCAAGCTCTTCCAGTGCGCAGCACAGTGGGAGGATCCCCTCATACCGACTGCAGCACACTGCCTTTGGATGTAAGTGGGTCATTTCATCTTTTGAAGCAAAGAGTCAGGCGCCCAAATGTGGGTAATGTGTGCTTCTTTACTTCCTCAAAATGGAATCTACCTCCAAACTCTGCAGCATCACGGCTCACTGTCTGGCAGATGTAATCTGAAACGATAGCAGAATGTCCTCTGGAAAAGCATTTCTTAGGAAACACCAATGAAGCGATGAAATCATTTAGCAGTGTTTATCGGTTTCCTGCTGCCCTGACGAGATGCCAGTGTTAGCAGAATCTGTGCCGAGTTGTGACTGTGAACAGAATCAACATATTCTCCATTTTTACCTGCATGCAGAATCTGGAAATTGTACCAACAATGGCTAGTCGTGATCATTATGGTCAACGTGAGCAGCTTAGGATCGAGTTCCAGGAAATTATCACTTGCGCTCCCATTTGAGGTAATGACATTATGCTTCGTATGGGATGTCATTTGCCAGGGTTTGGAGACCCTGTTTTGACATCACAGCAAAGCAAAAGAAGACATTTGGCTGTCAGTGAATTCAAGATAGTCTTAGACATAGATCAGTTTTTCTCCTTGTTTCTTTTGCTCAGCCCTCTTCCATTCTTTCTTTTGCACTGCTGCAAGTGTGGCTATCCTTTTCAATAATGGTCTATTCATGTTGGCCTATATGATGGCCTGTGATTTTCAACAGGAATTTATGGTAACACGGCAGCGGTGTGATAGTTGGGTGATTGGAATTATAGCATAAAGGTAACACTGGAGGCAAATGGGGCCTATGTATAGGAGGTGATTAATGGCCTGTGAGTGGGCATGTGTGTGTACATGTGTGAGCCATCAGTCTGGCTAATGATTTGTATTACGCTGTGTGTGCGCTGTCTGAATTATTTGCCCATGGCTGTATTTGCATGCAGTTAAGCTCCAGTTTGACCTGTTTTCCCATCTCTACTGCAATGAATGAGCACAATCATTTAAGCACGCGTCAATTTTGTTTTCATGTTCAAGTCATGGATGCAAGAACTCGCAGTACGCGTACGGTCAACTCTGTCAGGTGTTTGTTTGTTGACATGCAGATGTCTTGCTTTCAGATTTGGCAGTGTTAGTTGAAGGAAAATGACTCACATTGCCCTTTGAAATTGTACATGGTATATTCACCATCAAAGACCTGAACCTCTGTTTAGGACCCCAAACTGCAAGCACGCACCTCTTAGACACACCTCCTTAATCCACACTAATAGAAACAAATGAATAAAACAAAATGTATATGTTGAGGTTCTGCTTTTGCCTTTGCAGCCGCGGGACTGTAACCTCTTTTTTTTTATTTATTTTTTATCTCTTCCCAGTCATCAGTTTGTACTTTCCTCTTTCCCCAAGAGCAACTCACCAGCTAATAAACTCACACAGAATCTATTGCAGCCTTCCTCGTTTACTACAGTCTCACAGATCATTAGACAATCTACTTAGATTTTACACCGTCCGCTTTCCCCTTCATGCACGCACACCCACAATTTATTCACATGCATGTCCACACACAGAACATGAATACACACATGTATGCGGTCTGTGTGTATATCCATGTATATGTGTGTATATCTATGTGTTTACAGACACACACCTTGTATCGACGTCTTGGAAGGTGGTTACTCATTTCCAGAGTATTTCAAAGTGTGCCATTTCATATAAATGCCACAGCACTGGGATTACATTTGCAAACAAATCTGGGGTCTGTAGATTAGAGTAAGGCTGGAGGAGACCTGTGAGCCCTGTGAGCACAGCTTTCCTCAAAGATATGAAACCTCCGGTCCAGAGGGGAGGTTGTCGGCCATGAAGGTGCGCAGGGAGGGAGATGAAGTTTTTTATTGTCATACCTGAGTTGTTTGCAGTGATCAGGAATGTTTGTTGTATTAATCCATATCATTAATTAAAATGAAACACTATGAAATAGTCACCTCCGTCCTAATGGGGAGTTGAGTGTGTTGCTCTTATGGCGGGCGAGGTAATGAGCCCATCAGCCGTCCTCCATGTAATGGCCCCTTAATGCTGTCGGCTCGATGGGTGGATAGTTTTAGTTGGCACCACAGGAAAATTGTGCATTTATGGAAAGTCAAGGACCTTACAGTTCTTCAATTGCCGCAACCTTGATTAATTATGGCATTTGACAGGTAGTATAACTGCTGGTGGGATTTTCGAGTGGCTGTAGGAATTTCTGGAACTTCACCAGAGTGCTGAAGTCAGCTGTTCAGCCAGCCATGTGCTTCTGCTTCCATTTAAACGAGGGTTGCCAAGCATTCAGTCATGTGCAAATGAGTTTGTGGAGCACCACTCTGGCTTTGTTTAATGTCTAAATGCAAAGCGATTTCATTCGCTGGCCCGCCAGTTGGCATGACAGAGAAAAGCAAAAGCCGATTTGAGGACAGTGGTCTCGTTACTGTTACATGCTACATGCTTCATTATTTCTGTCTGGTGAATTCCCCTCAGTGTGATTTTGTTCGCACCAGCACACATGCACCTATCACACAATTTGCTGTCATTACAGACAACACAGGTATAATTGAATTGGCTGGATTTCAGTTGCCATCATTGTCCAGTGACACACACTCCTACTTATTGGTAACCTTACTGGAAATATGCCGGTACTGCACGGCTCTGTGGACCCCTGATTCCACATGTGTGGTGTTATTGACCTTTTTGATGAATAATATTGATTTGGTCTTGCAGGGGTTTTCTTTACCCCCCTCATACATAATCAAGCATACACGTAGCAAGGCTGAGGACAGATGTTCTGTATACGGCAGGTTTAGGATTTGTGCACTAGCTGGAAATAACACAGTCGCTCTGTTTTCGTCCCAAAATGTGTCTTACCTGATGTACCGAGGCGCTATTTCAATAGAGCGGCGAAACAGGAGGCGCCTAATAGTAAATTGTGTCCCACTGTGATGATTGTTTGAGGTGATTGTGGGTTTTGAAGCAGCTCCACAAAGAGCACAACCACATTGTATCAGGGCTTTGTCATCTCAACCCAAAGCACCACTACCGAACAATCCCTAGCAGAGGCGTTTGTGTCTTTGTGGTTTCGTCCCACCAACATCTTTGTCTTCCAGCAGCAATGTCACAGGGATCATGAGAGTGAAAACGTCAGTAACGGTAATGAAAATTGGAACTGTTTCCATAATGGTTGCAGCGATAATCCCAGTCGTAACAATAGTAATAGAGGCGCCTTGATGTTTGAATCCATAAAGATTAGATTAAGAACACAGCCAACGCTAATTCAGTTTTCCCGCACCATTATCTCCATGTCACAATGGCTCCAAGCACATTGTGACTGACCGGCCTCCTCTTTCCGTTCTGTTTCATCCGCCAGCCTGCTTCACCCTTATTTGCTTTTTCATGCTTTGTTCTGTTTTTGCTTCGTGCCCTCGCCCAGCCTCTGTTTCCCTCCTCTGCCTCTTTTCATGCAAATAAACGTTTTGCTCTTATCACGTCCCAGTGGCCACATCATGTTTTCAGCAGATCACCCTAATACATGACTTTTCAGACTGGCAGTCGCTGAGGTTCAGAGCTCACCGCACTGTCACGTCTTGTTTTGTGCTCGTCTGTATCGCAGCGCCAACAGTTTGCAAAATGTTACCAACACAAAAATCGTGTGTTTTTGTAAATAATGGATAATTCTGTCATTTTCTTGCCAAGTTCTGTATGAACTGATGAACAGGTCAATGTAGACCACAGAGAACACACTACCCTTGATGTTTCAAGTCTTTGCCGTCGCTCACTGTCTTAGCAAGTGCTAGATTCGAATTTGAAATACAAATTATATTTCAAAATTTGCAACCAAAAAGAATACTACTACTAGAATGCTACTAGGAAATGTTTAAACATAGAAGTCTCTGGCTTGTATGTTTTCATGAAATTTGCATTCCTTTAATAAGCAATTGTTGTGGTGTGGGACCGGGTGGAGGCAGCAGCACTGGGTTCTTCATTTCCATCACTTTCTCACGGCACAGTGTTTGGGCAACACAAAGGCTAGTCACTGTTCAAACACACACCTTGCTGTACACACCTTAACACATTCATTCTTATGCATCAGCATGTTCTCTCCTGTCAACAACAATAACAAGCCAGACATAAATCAGGACAGTCCAAGTACAGAGATTTATTAATATACAGATAAGGGAAGGACGAGAGAGGAAGAGAGAAAGAGGTGAGTAAAGGAAAGGGTGAGTTGTCAGGAGGGGAAATGCAGTGAATACAGTAATTACAGTAAAAGTCATCAACCTATCAGTGATCCTTTCTAATCCTGTCTGTCTCTCTGCCCCCACAGAAATGTGGCAGACAGGCTATTTTCAATTGCACGTGTTTAATTCACATCAATATTTATTTTCCATTCCATTTGTCCTCGTCATCAACTTCGATTTGACGATGACTACAGCATTTGACTGGCTTGAAAAGAGAGAACTCAAAACATATTTCAAACTGTTCCAGTTAAATTTACTAAAAGCCTTTTTTCTATCTTGTCTAGTCTACAACGCTTCACACTGACAGAGCTACACTATGCAGATTTGTTTGGCTGGAATTAAATGAAACCCTACCTCCGGAAAATGAAACGATAAAAAGCTCTACAAAAGATTCTCTATCTCTGTATGAGACAAAAAGGCATCTGTAGCAAAGGTTTATTAAAGGTACAAGCCGTGCTTAAAGGGACAGGCCCGTGCACTTGTTTGAGTAGTAGTCCATGCATTGTGCTCTCAGGAACACAACCCTCACCCTCGTCGTCCTCGTCGTCCACTCTGATGGGTGTCCGCTCCGTGCTGTGCCATAGTTCTCGCTCTCAGTTTTCCTGCGTCACAGTCTTGGAGATGATCACGGTCCTCCAGACTTTTCAGTGAAGCTCTCTGTTTCATTCGTAAGTGTCGTATACATGCAACCCCCCCACCCCCCAGCCACCCTTCCCCACCCAGGTTATTTGTTTCGAGCCGTGCGTTAGCCGCCAGAACAACCTTTTTCCCTGCAAGAGTGTCGACAGCAGAAAGCCCATCACTTCACAGTGCATTGGTTTATGGCTGTTGGATGTATTGGGCAGGACCAGCAAACAATTCATATTATTCGACACTCCTCAAATTGAACTTGATCTGTGTCCTCTGGCAGTCAATCGGCCTCTAATGTAGGCACATGCCCTGTAAATGAAATCAAGCTTAATGATGCCTTGCAGATATTTGTACTCCTGTTACTGCTCTGCTGGGGTCTAGTGCTGGGTGCAGGGCTGTGGCGGGGAGGTGCCCCAGAAGCAGATGAGGGAAAACGTGATAAAGGGGGGGATAGGTGCCCTTCCATCCCACTGGTATTCCAATTGCTATGGCAACATGATAGGCGTGTCTGAGAACACGGACATGACTGAGTCCGTCTCCCCTGCCCTCTGCTTTGAATGATTCTCTGCCCCAATCAGTAACCCTGGCCCCAAGTGACCCTGCACGGCCCCCGTTCCTGGCCCTGCCCGCAGCCTGCCATTCTGCTGCTCTCTGATAGGCTCCAGAAAGACCACATGCTTGTTGCTACTGACCTTGCGGCCTGGACCTTCGGTAGTTGCCGGCGGGGTGGGCGTAAGGATAGAGGATTGGGCGCTTCCAGCTCCTGCCTCGTTTGTGGGGTTTGTGGAGGCTGCGGCAGGTGAGGGTCCCTTACGACAAGGCGGGCAACGGCAGGGGGTCAGATAGAGGTACATGAGAACCAGCACCAGGCTCACCACACAACCTAGCAGGGTGGTGAATCCAGTGTTGAAGGGCTCGTGAGACTCGCTCTCGTGGGCTAATATCACCGTTACATTGATCTCTCGCGTCTCGTTGAGTTGCTGCCTCTGGTCCAAGGCCATGCACCAGTAGATGCCGGAATCCTCGGCGCGTGCTGCCAAGATCTCCAGACTGCCGTTGGTATACATCTTTAGCGATCCATTGTTACCCGGCGGTGCTACATACTCTTGATTGGGGGAAACCCAGAGAAAAGTCAGATGCTGCCCGGTGAAGGTGGTCAAACAGTGAAGCAGCGCCGCTTTGCCTGCGCTGACGGAAATACTGCTGTTCTGCTGTGCCAGCATGCCTGGGTTACTTCTTGCTGTAAAGTTACATTTTTCAAAATATCGACTATGCTGGAAGAAACGCACGGTGCCTCTCTGTATTCCGTAAACAAGACATATATGCTCTTGTCTAAAGTCTTTCACCGAGGCATAACCTCTCTTTTCCCAGTAACGGAAGAGTCCATACATGGGGCACTCGCACACCAGGGAGTTATTGTGAAGGTACAGTCCACTTTGAACTGCAGTCGGCAAGTTTGAGATGTCCTCCAAAGGCAGTTTGGGTAGACGGTTGGACGACAAGTCCAGTAGAAACAGATGAGGGTGAGAGTGCTCCTGGAAGGAGAAAAAGGGGAAGTCGGTGAGCCTATTATGGCTGAGGTAGGCCTTGCGGAGGCTGCTCAGTCCACCCAAGGCTGTGCTCTCAACATGGATTATTCGGTTGTTGAAGAGCAGCAGCTCCTCTAATCCAGGCAGCTCTAGGAAATAGTGCTGCTCCAAAACGCGAAGATGGTTTGACGACAAGTCCAAGTGTCTCAGTAGTGCCCCAGAACTGTTTCGAAATGCCCCCGGTTGAATTCCAGTCACGTGGTTGTGAGCTAAGCGTAATGTCTCCAAACGATAAAGTCCTTCAAAGCCGCCCTCTTCTAATTTTGCAATCTGATTATGGCTAAGATCCAGAGTAACAGCAAAAACGGGCATCTCCTCGGGGACCTGGTCCAAACCCAGAGCAGTGCAGCTGAGGATGTCAGACGCACAGAGGCACCGTCCTGTCTGGCCGGACAGGCAGATGCTGGCCTGGGTTGGGCTTAGCTGGAGGAGTTGGAGACCCACCAACAGCACAACAGGCCACCATGGTGATGCTGCTGCTAAAGCCTTTGGTGCTACCACACCCTGCAGAAAACCAGCGGCAAGACCAACATCCAACATGGTGCCTGCAGCAGGCGTTTGGCACGGGAGCAAGAGCCAGTGCACTGACTGGAGTTTCTTTTTCACTGGCAACCTGAAGTTATTATTCTTGCTACTCTATTTGTCAGATGCTTTGTGTTCATGTCTTGAAATAGGTCCTTCTTCACGACAAATTAGCTTTACTGGCATTTTAGCTGTGTTAAGTCTGACCCGTTACCACAAATAGCCGCAGATATTCCCTCATGTTACTTGGAATGTTTTGAATTGAGCTTTGGTAGCCCCTCGTCTTCTCTCCTCTCTCTGCTCAGCTGTCCTGCCTCCGGCACGGGTGCCAGTCTAAATCTTTAAATCAGCATACAAACTGTCAGTGTAATGCATGTCTTCTATTTTGGCCCCCAGCATGTGCTTTGGCATGATTGTTAATTTTGTCCAGCCCCATTAATATTGAATGAGGCGCTCAGATCTGCATTTACCTTCCAACAGCGCAACCAAATTTAGAGAGGGTAAAAAGATAGTGGTTGAAGCAGTTTGCGAGATACCAGCCCAGGTGCTCCTTCTGCTTCGCTGTTTTTGTTTAGCAGGGTGGAAGTAAGAGGATGATGGGATGTCCCCTCACGGCGCCTCACTCTCTGCTTATGTCCTTATAGTAATCACAGTTGCCTTTGTGAGGAAAGGAGCAGAAGGAACGGGATTTGCTATCAGATTAATTCTGAGTAGTTGCTCCGAAATCAATCGGGTGTCGAGCTATCCTCTTAACATCCACTTATCTTATCCTCCTAAAATCCCTCATATTCTTCACTCGGTATGACTGAGAAGTTTGAAGAGGGCAGAATGTAAACAGCCTATCTCTTCAAATTCTCTATCTAATTCTCTATCCTCTCCTCACATTCGACACATCAAGACCTTTATCAGATTCACCACTGTAACTCCTTAAATATTTGACATTTCTACTGACTCGCTCCACAAATTGTCAGACGGTTTATCGTCCGCGATGTGCCACTCCTAGAATTCCCAATTCTTTGTCATCCCCGTTGTGGCAGAGAGAGGAAATGACCCTGAAGAATCAGCTGATGTTATCGTGCACACATTGTCCCAAAGCCTGAAGTTCTCCCCACATGAGCCCGGATCCGCAGCCGCTCAGTTCCTTCCGTGACGGCGCCTCATCTTAGTTGTAGCGCATCTTGTTTTCACGCCAAGTCAGGTTTTGTGAATCACTGCCCAGCTGTCTGCCGCCCACAGACCACCCGAGTCGCGGATCAGATTTTCAAAGAAGTCAGCATCTTGTCCGCCTCACTTGACACGGTCGTGCGGGCAGCAACAGCAGTGAAGACGGGCAGCCAAAGGCTTCGCACGGAGGACGCGTCAGACGCGCCGGTCTATCCTGCTCTCGTGCCCCCTCGGTCTGCTCCTCCAGCCATTTAGCTATTTTTAGTCCAGGCAGAGGTTTGAAGAAAAGCCTGTGTGTGAAACAGCCGTTTGTTTTCCTGTCCTCTGAAAACGGAAACACGGAACATCCAGCTGCTTCAGACTCCTTGGTGAGCTCCCTCTCCCCTGGTGCCTCTCCGCTGTCCTCCCAGACTTCAGCAACACAAATGCAAACGAAAAAGTTGCCGTGGGTCCACTCTGTTGAACGCAGACTTATCTCAGTGTCTGGTGGAGGTGTCCTCCAGCTCCAGCATCTGCCTCCAGCTCATTTCCAGCTGCGGGACTGTGGGAGGGCGTGAAGGAGCGGGCGGTGGGGGGGTCAGCTCGTATCCAGCTCGTGTCCACTCCCGTCTGGTTTGTCGGCGCTGTGGAGTGAGTGGAGCTTCGCCTGCCGCTTGTGGTGTTTTCCCGGCTCCTCCTCTCTGTCCCTCTCTGCTCTGGCTCAGCCCTCCTCCCTCCTTCCCTCAGCATCCTCCGCCCATCTCATTTGCTGGTTTAGTTCAGCAGCTCGCCACACTGTTTCTGCTTTCTTTCATCCCAGTCTCTCCAGCCCTCTGCATGTTCACCGTCTCTCTCTCTCTCTGCCTCTCTCTCTCTCTCTCTCTCTTCTCCCTCCTCTCTCTCTCTCTCTCTCTCTCTCTCTCTCTCTCTCTGCCTCCCTCTCTCGTTTTCTCCCTCTCTATTACGCGCTCTCTTTCTCCCCTCTGTCTCTCTGTCTTTGTTGCTCCCACCCTGTTCTTTCCTGTCTCTCTCGGTCTCCTCTAATTGCCTCCAGCATGTGGCTGTAGGATGCGTATTGAACAGGGACGGAGGAGAGAATTGGACCAGGCAGGAGGAGTGAACTAGACGGTGTGGATGATGAGGGACCTGTGTTGAATTTTTGCTTGGAAATATTGCAGCTTGCGCCACTGTGTAGCTTTTCTCTCGGAAGCTACAGACCTCAGACCTTCTCATATCATGTGAAATGCAACCTCCGCAATCACACAATCTCGCTGCTCTAAATGGCACACACACATGCACATCTAATTCTCAGTCTTTCTCTTTCTCTCTATCACTTTCTCCCCCTCTTTCTGTCCCGCCCATTCCTCCCTGTGGCTCTCGTTTTCTCTCCCGCTCTCACCATTTATAGTTACTTCATATTTTTAGTGTCACTAAATGAATGTACATGCTTGTGGAATTTTCTAACACCCAATTTTATTGGTCGTGGGTGTCACAAATCCTATAAAATTCTAATTATCAAAAAAAAAGAGAGAGGGAAAAATGTCCTGCAGAACTATGAATGTTTTATTCGTACTCACGAGGCTGTGGTCTGACATTTTCAGTTTTGATAACACTTTACAGAGCAACTCATCTCACAGCTTTATTGTTTCACCTCCGACCTGCCCGATAAATCTAAAAACGTCACTGCTGTAGCACTTGGGCCCAGGAGGCTTTAATCTCTCACATCTCCTGTCACTTAAGATTGGGATCATCGCAAAAGAGCCTCGTACCGCTGCAGACAAACAGTCAGAGGGGAAAACCAGAAGACGACTGTGCCAACACGCACACGTACACTCACTGATGCATTTACAGATGTAACCCAGCAATTCACACATTCACCCTTGTGGACATTTGAGCATTTCCACTTGAACAAACTGCAGCTTGCATTTGTGTTTGGACCCAGAGGAATCAGAATGATGCATTATTCTCTAACTTCCATTTCTGCTCCCATATGCTTTCATGTCTTTGCTCAGTCTTGCAGCATAAGCAGATTATGACTATGAGGTCACGTGGACCCTCCCTGCTCTACTGGCAATATATAATTTGTGCTTTACTGAAATCCAGTAACATCAAACGCCGTCGTCCCAGCCTGCTCTCAGACACACTGTAATTAAACCTGTAATTAATTCCAATCCCCCGAAATCCAAATCAACCGCAGTGAGGTAATGAAGACTGAAGTCTATGGAACAGGCTGTATTATTGATCAGAGGCACCCGCTTCAGCTTTATTTCTTGTCCATTGACTGGTGCAGGGTTGTTGCGAACCGCTCAACAAAATGCTAAACAAACGCGGCTGCAGCCACTTTAGCACGTTGGTATCAATCATCGGCAAACGAATTAGGGGGTGCAAAGCCTCCTCTGTCCTCTGGTCAATCGGGGAGGCGCAGGCTGCTGTCCACGCAGATCTGTAATTTCCCCATGGATTATTCTCGACCCCAGTTTTTATTAATGTGCGTTTAACATATTTTCCTTTGTGCCTGTGAATGTGGCATGTCGCTCTGAAAGATTTGCCCTTTTGTTAGTTCATAATTAAAAGACGAAACACAATGGACTTGTGTTGACACGAAACAAGGGCCTCTGACAAAGACACAGTCCATGACATTTTCCAGCTCGAGCTGTAAACTATGACTCAGACCCGTCGTCTTTATAACGATCGCAGCATGTCACAAGATGCTTGGTTTTGATTTTCTGGTAATTGCCTTGAGAAGAAGTGGGATCCTTGATTATTGAGAGGCAGCACATCGTGTGAGCAGAGAGGGACCAAGGATTAAAAGTGTATGCAGATTGCGAGTGTGACCTGTCGTGGCAGCGATACTGATTAGTTGGCTGGGTTTTTACAAGGAAATGTCACCGTGCCTCTTTAGTGTCCCCCCGTCCGAGGGGCACAGACGAGCCGTCAGCACCGCCTGCTGGGTCACGGGCAGCTCAGTAAATAAACCGGCCAGACTCAAACACCCATCAGGGGAGCAGGAAAAACACATTCCATCCACATCCATCCTCAAAATACCCTCCAAGTAGCACAAAGCAAAAGCAGCAGTGCAAAACGTGCAGCAGATTGCAATGTATTCGACGGCTAACTTGGAATTTTGATTCAATTCTGTGTAATATTTTTGATGCGGTGTTCAGGAGTTTGAGCAGCACCATCATCAGCAGCGCCTACTGCACCTCACCCAGCAGCCCACGTCTAAAAAAAACACAAGCAATGCAGAGGCCAATTTCCCATTGGAACCAAATGATTACTTTTTGTGTGGTGGGTGGCAGAAGGAACCCGTATGCCAGAGGAAAAAACACAAAGTAATCCTGATATGCAGCAAAGCGTTGGACCTGCACATCACCCCATCTGGCCTCCTCAGGCCTCCACACCTCCCAGACATGAGAATGCTTTTTTTTTCTTCTCCTTGTAGCACTCTGGGTAAACGAATATGTCACATCTGTGCAGAATGAGACGATTAAAAGTTATCCAGACTTGGTGTCAGAAAGCAATTAAGTCACCCCTGAGCTGAGGCTTTTTAGGTTTGGCTGAGAATATATAATTCAACTGTTGTGTTGTGTGGAATGAGGAATCTGTGTGTGACCCAGGAAAGGTGTGTGTGTGTGTGTGTGTGTGTGTGTGTGTGTGTGTGTGTGTGTGTGTGTGTGCGCCGGCGTGCGCGTGCGCCGGCGTGCGCGTGCGTGCAGGCTTGCTTATGCATGCTTTTCATGTTGTGCTGAAGCTGAGAAACAGTGGGCAGTGAGAGACATTTTACCTCACAGTGTGTATTTGTTTGTGCGTGCGCGTGTGTGTTTTCCTGTGTGGGTGTGTGTAACATAGCTTTCTCCCTCTAAGCGGCAACCTACAAACACATTGCAGAATCCTGGGCCTCTATGCAAATCTTACAGTGCATATATTACATGGCCATCACGTATAAGACCGCATTTATTTCCATACCCAATGTCCCCACAAGGCTCTAAGAACGCTTTTTACTCAATGTTGTTAACAATTTCACCACTGGAAGAAAATAGGAAAACTGTGCATTGATGCTTTGTTTTGTTTTGGTCTTGCATCATCACAGCTTGGCACCAAAAAGAGAAGAGTAGAGAGCCACAGAGCGCAGCAAGGCATTAGTCATACCCACAGAAAAAGGCAGTGGCGTGCAGTGTACGGCACGGGAACGAGGGATAAACGGAGAGAGAGGGTGAGAGACCAAAGTGTGTGTGGAGAGATTCAGAAGGGGAGAGTGGGAGTGGGGTCTTGTGGAAAGCCCCGCTCTAAAAGATTGATGCGCAGAGGTTGGATTGAGTGGTGCCGCAGGGGAGAGCAGAGCAGAAGGGGAGAGAGAGAGAGAGAGAGGGAGGGAGCAAGGTGGGCAGTTTCATTAGCAATAACAGCCATGATTGAGCGCTGGACGGATTGAGGAGAAAGAGGCAGAGGGAGAGACCGTTTTCCAGCAGCAACAAGAAGTAAGAGGGAAGAGAGATGGCAGTGAGCGAGTTGGCCTGCTGCGTCTCGTGTTGTGTAGCAGGAGCGTGACTGTCGTAGGGAGAGTTTGGCCAGGGGCGGCGTGGCAGGTGAGAAGAGGACGGGAGGCAGCGCCTCAGCCATCGATTTGCCTCCAAGAAAAGAGCCCGTGTTCCCGCTCCAGAGGGATGAATGTCTGGACGGAGCGTCGGGCAGCTCGGCTGTTTCCCTCCACAGCGCAGCTGAGATTTGATTACTCAACGTCTGCGTGCTGGTTGTGTAAAGCCGCCCTCACCTCACAGGAGCAGATCTGGGACGAACTGGGCTGAAAAGATTTCTAAGCACCTATTCACCAGCAGCAGCAGCAGCCCAGAGTTAAGTTTATTTGTGCAGCCCCAAATCACAAAGTCTCCATCCTGGAAGGCGCCTTGAGATAACTTCTGTTGTGATTTGGGGCTATACAAATAAATCGACTTGAATGCCCTGTTGACCTCAAGCGGCTGTACAGTCTGTCCACCAAAACAACATTCTCCGACCTCTGACCGCCCCCCCACACCTTTGGAGGGAGAGTTCTACACAAACACACCGTTGCCTTCTCACCAAGATTTCTTTCATATTCCCTCCAAGAAAAAGAAAATGTGTGCGTAAACTCAACAAAGCAGGAAATACAAAACACATTAGCCATCAGAGGATAGTAAACAGTAACAATTCACATGGTAGAAACCCCAGAAATAAACAAACTCTGTGTGGTTACTTTGTTGTGCTATTGACATGCACCTACACACACACTCACACACACTCAAGGGAGAAATGCTCACCCAAGCAGACTCTCTTGTCCCCGCCGACCCTCCTATTCATCACCGTGGCAGCACATCTCTGGCCTAATCTGAATATGGCGCTAAAGTTAAAGAAATCCAGTATGTATCGAGCGGCCTGAAAACTGCCTGGCTGTCTCACTCAAGCCGGGCGTCGTCGTACTTCCGCTGCCATCGGTGTTTGGAGTTGAAGCGACAGCAGTGAAACGCACATCCGTCTTATCTTCTTTTAGCTGATGATGCAGCGTGTTATCGTTTGGCTCCCATTGATTCCCTATTTCTTCGGGAATGGTTTGCTTGATGGTGGTTCTCCATCAATTTTTAAGTGTCTCATGCATCATTGCGAGCGTTCGCGCTACATAGACGCCACGGCGCACTGGAGCCACTTCCAGTTCAACATTTCAGTTTGTTGTCTTTGCTTTGCACCCACAAGCAATATTGCAATGTAATTACATTTTTGCATCCAGTCTGATTAAATTCTAGACATTCTTCCTCCTTAATCAATTTGTGGGTTCTCTGCCTAAAATGTTGTCTGCTGTGCAATTAAATGCTGCATATTATGGAACTTGGAGGTTTCCAGACTCTAACGACGCTTCCTTTTCTCCCCCCGCGCCCCTATTTCTCCCTCAGGGTGTCCCGCGCCGCCTCGGTCCTGCTCACCGACCCCTGTTTCCAACTTCACTCCATCCAGCACTTATTAGGCGAGGGCGGCGACTCCTCGGGCCCATCAGGGAGCGTGACCTCCAGCGCTCGCCCATTAGTGGGCTCCTTGAGTCCCGCCGTGGCTCCCGCCATCTCCACAGCCACCGGCGCCGTGGGATCGGCCGACCGCAAACACTTCTCCCTGCACGCCTGTGAGTAGATGAGATACTGAACGTGGGTGACAAACACTTATTTCATTCAAGTGTTTTCCAAAGGCGGTCTTGTCTGTTGCCTGATGGATTTGGAGCACCTCAAGGATGAGAATGAAGCGGAGCAGACAGAGGAAATGCGGAGGAGACTTGAAAGTCCGAGAATACAGACGTGTTAAAACTAAACCAAAAGTATGGTGACGATGAGGCTGAATTAGTCACTGAGAGGGGGACCCTGGCATCCGGCTGATGCGCAAAAACACAGAGCCATCGGTGCACGTCAAGGGTGTTTCCCTACCAATTTGCAGTAAACCTACTTTCAAAAAAAAAAAAAAATGGGGAAAAAGCTTTGGCAGTCGAGAAATGTCAGCAACCTACCTCATCCTCTCTCTGTACCAACAAACGGATACCGTACTCATATTCATAAGCCAATCATTCAGCCCCAGTGACACACACACACGATACCCCTAATGACAAGTGAGAAAACATATCCATGCCTCTTCACTATCTCACTGCGTTTGTCTGGTCCAGAGTTGGCGTGGTCACAGCGTCGACACAGATGAGAGTGGAGGCCGTAATGAGTATTGGCTGCGCTCTTCAATTATCTCATCGCATCCAGCAATTTGAAAGTTTGAAAGATGACAAAATGTAAATAGGTGCGAGCGAGTCCTGCCAGGCTCACATCATTATGTTTGGTTTGGTATCAGATGTCATTGTTTTTTATCAATTAATTATGCCATGAATCATTTCTGTAGCTGTGACAACACAGAATCAGAAGTCTGGATTCTCTGTGCAGCTGTCTGAGGATTTCCCACAGCATCATGTGGAGCTTTGCCCTGAGATTGCTGCACGGTAACCACAGGTCACCATAGCTCCCTCCCTCCCCCATCCCGCCTGCCCCTTCCTGCCTGCCTCCTCCATCCTCCCTCCCTCTTCTCTCCTACCTACCTCCCTCCCTGCTGTCCTCTCACTGATGCGTCCGCTAATCGCTCGGCCCAGCTGTGCCCCAGGAGCTTGTTAGCCTTTAACAAACAATTTCATCCGGAGCGGGCCGTCCATGCCTGTGACCCCTGAAAACAGCCAGGGCACACACATCTCTCATGCTCGCTCTTTCTCTCTCTCTTTTTCACTTTTTCCCTCTCTCTCTCGTGTCT
Organism: Carapus acus; assembly: GCA_900312935.1. Classification (NCBI taxonomy): domain Eukaryota; kingdom Metazoa; phylum Chordata; class Actinopteri; order Ophidiiformes; family Carapidae; genus Carapus; species Carapus acus. Next base: position 23,058 of record OMPJ01039271.1, on the reverse strand, counting down.
CTCTTTCTCTCATCTCTTTCTCTCTCCCTCTCTGAGTGTCGTTGCCATTGACATTACAGCGGCACGTTGGAAAAACACTCGTCCTGTCTGAGCTGCGCCTGAAATTAGCAACGGCAGCTGAACAGGTGCTCATGATGGGATTTATTCTAATGAGTTTTTAAGCCGTAGGCGATGCTGATATCTGTACGGACTTAATATTACCTTATTCTTGGTGTTACATGCTGCACCTCTGTGGTTCAATTAGTGCGCCAGCTTTCAAATTTTAAGTCTGTCGGTAACGATGTCTCAGAGTACGGTTGATCCTCAGTGACATCTCTGGAATAAGAGTAATGAAGTGTGGAGAGAGGCCAAACGCCTCAAAAAAAAAAAAAAAAACACCTAAATCCAACTTGATAGAGAATACAAAGTTGAATATTTGAATAGTGTTTACTGTCGATTAAAAGCTCAAAATACAAATTCAACACAAATAGATTTTATCATCCCTCTGTTTGGCGTCTGCACCAACGATGGTCCTCGTGGCGTTATTGTTGTTGCCATCGCTCGATTCAGGCTTTCTGCATTTGCATTACAGACACAGCACCACGGCGAGTCGGTGCTTACGGCTGCGTCTACGCCTTTGTTGCGTGACGTGGCTGTGATACAGCGTGGACACCAAAGTGGAACGCTTACGGTGGTGTTATTGGAGGGGGATTACCAAGGTGCTGACTGCAAGCATGGAAGCGCCCTGCTCGCGCACAGACGACACGGAGCTCAGAGACTCTGACACTCGGCAGTTTGTGGGGAAGTTTAGCTGGTGTGAGACGGAGATCCATTAATAGAGCCTGAATACACACTCAGGGTGTGAGGGACAGCTGGAGAAAGTGGAGGGAAGACTTGATTCAGAGAGAGACAGCCAGTCCGAGGGAGGGATCCATCCACCAAATGTCAGATTATGCAAAAACACACCAGCGAGGAAATCTCTCCCCCTCTCTCTCCCTCGCCTTCCATCTCTCTCTCTCTCTCTCTCTCTCTCTCTCTCTCTCTGTATGTGTCCATGTGCATGAGCAGTCGGAATTTATAGCTTCACGTCCATCAAGATTACTTTTAGTATTCCGAATTTCAATGGTTTTGTAATTATTCTTCTGGTCAAACAGCGAGCTATCTGTCTCATTCATATGCGTATGGTGTGAGTGTGTGTGTGTGTATGCGTGCATGTGTGCGTACGTACGTGCTGGTGGCCCGGACATGAGCGGGCACCACAGGGGATGGCCTGGTCGCCACGGCATCCGTCCTGCGTTGCCATGGGAACACAAGCAGTTTCCATGGCCACCTTTCAGCTGATCATCTGGCGGATTTCTGCTGTCTGCGTTTGTGTGCGTGTGCGTGTGTGTGTGTGTGTGTGTGTGAGAGAGAGAGAGTGTGCGTGTGTGTGTTTCATTGTCTGTCATGATCTGTCACATTTCCGATGACCACTAGTTGCCTCCGCTTTGGTTCACTCTCCTCCAAAACAGGATGGCAAAATAGAAGCGATAGAAGTCATGACTCTGCAGAAGAGGAAGAGAGCTGCTCTCATGGGAAACATTTACACACTAGAATAATATATCAATGCACATTGTTCCAGCGTGAGTGAGAATTCTCCTCCCAAATAAGCATCAAGAATCTCCCTGTGAGATTTTAGTTGTCACATGACCATGTGTGTTTCAAAGAAATGTTAGAGAGAACAGAACGAACAGAGAAATGGAGGCAGTGACCTGAACATATATGATTCTCTCGTGTGTGTGCGTGTGCGCGTGTGTGTGTGTGTGTTCCCCATGATAGCCCTCCAGGTTGATGATCAGTCGCTGGACTCGTGCCAGCGACTGATGTTCGGCTTTTATCCGATTAAGGGGAGACGTGGCTTCAGATGCACAATATTGTTCCAATTATGCACTCAGGAAATTCCATGTCGGGGCCTTTCCCGCTCTCCGGCGCTCTCTCTCCCTCTGATGGAATATCAGAGTGAAGATTGAAGGAATGAACAAACAGGGAGAGATGGAGATGCACAGAAACGCCCGTCTAGCTCTCTCTCTCCGTCTTTTCTCCACCTCTGTCTCCATCTCTCTTGCGTTTTTGTGGAGTCTCTTGTGTTCCTCCTTGTCAGTTTTATACCACATTTGTTCCTCCAGGTTCGATTTGTCATGGCCTGTTCTGTCCCTCCTACATGCGTTAAGTCGCCTCAGGACGACAAGAAATGAAACTGGAGTTGAAGTCATTGTGAACCTCTTCTCTTCTCTTCTCTTGTGCTCTCCTCTCTTCTCCTCTTCTCCTCAAATAGTTTCTGTTTTTCTGGCTTTCTGACCCTTTGCCTCGTCGTTATTCAGTAGGTTGTGGGGACTTGTCACTGCAAGTGAGTGAGAGAGTGAGTCTTTGTTGGTGAAGTCCTCTCACCCTCAGACGTATTATGGATTCTGGCGTATTCTGGGGCAGCAAGGAGGGAAAAAAAGGATGAAAAGGACAGATAATAAGACTTCAGCCCACACAGAGGCGCTCTCTCAGGCGGCCGGATTGACCTCCGGCATGTTCCGAGGTTCATTTTACTGAATGAAATGTGGAATCAGGAAAAAGTGTCATTTATTGAGCGCTTTATTCCTTCTTTGTGTGTGGGATGTGGCTCTCGGGGTGGAGCGGAGCTACTGCTTTGGTGGATTACTGGGTTTGTTCTGTAGGTTCGCTTCATTTCTCCTAGACTTCGAATTGATCGATGGACTGATCACGACCGAAGTCGTGATTAAATCACTCAGAACGTCTCTATCAACGCGCTGCTTCAACAGTCGATGGAGAGGGAATTCAATACAGCCTCGCCAGTGAGCTCTGAACCGCAGCGCCACTTTTTAATCAGTCCTCCCGCTCTCCCAATGTACTCCTCAGAAAAAGAAACAAAGCTCTTTGTGAGCAGATAAACAGACTCGCTGTTTGTCAGGATTGTGAATTCAGTGTTGCGGAACTCGCAAAACAGAAAAGCAAAGCGTCCACAGCAGCAGTAGTCTCTCCTCAAACCGGCTGAGCGAGTGGGGGTCAGTGTGGAGGGAGGGTTGGACGAAAGGATGGATGGATGGATAGACGGATTAAATGTGGGAAAGGGAGTGACCTTGGTACACATCCATCCTGCGTCTCACACACGTGATTGCTCATGCAGCCCGGAGGAAGTGGCGTGTGTTTGCGTGAGCGAGGTCAGCCTGGCGAGCGTCGGCGTCCAAACAAAGCGCGGCGACTCCTGCGGTGTCGACACCTGCACGAGGCCTCGCCGGGAACGAGCAGCCGCTTTATGGGATTGGCAATGTAACGCCACACACCCACGTACGCTGACCCTCATAAAGAAAAGCCATTAAAGGAACCAATCTCCAACGCCCGCACACACATACATACACAAACACACACACACACACACACACATGTTAACGACCCCAAGCTTACAGCTGTGGTCACAGATGCACACCTACGCGTAATAAAAGTAATAAAGTCAAAGGTACATATGCCGGGACTTTACATGAAGTGTATACCTGTTCCACTGTTATTTTACTGCAAATAAATGAGGCTGTCTGCTGCCAAGGGAGAAATGTGACAGGAGAAGAGGCGTGCAGAGCTTTAGGAATTGCTCTGCTTTGAGGTAACACAGACAAACTGCCTCATTTTAGGAGTCAGATGAGTCTGATGTATATGAGCACGAACCATCTGAGGCCAAATAGTGGATGAATGACCCGGTGGAAAAGAAAGAAAGGAAGACAGTCGCACTTTCTTAATCCCTGAAGGGCAAACTGACAGTTCACACTCTACCAGGTCAAATACACACATGGAACGACATACACCAGCAAATACGCTGTTAAATCATTGTCACAGTCACCGTGCCATGAAGTGTTTGCGGTGGGGAAGGGTACATGCAAGGGGTTCAGATGAGGTGCCTTGCACGTCAACTCTCTAAAAGGTGTTTTGTCGTGTTTTACTGCGTCTGTGTCTCTTGGCCCGAGTAGACCAGAGGAACCCGATGCAACTGACGTGTTAGTTACGCAACAGATGTGTGGTTGGACATTTCGGACATCCCACTCCTCACTCGGCACTCTGTTCCGCAAATATCGCTGCATAATGCAGCCATTTGTGCAGCCGACTGATGTGGCTGTGTAGTCGGGACCTCGGCAGGACAATAGATAAAACGTCGAAGCTTTTCAGACCGGTGAGTCGAAATTGATGCTTCCTTCAGCCCAACGCTGTTTTATATTAAATGAAGCAGATATTAATCATAAAGCTAAAAATGAGTGAACCTGCTCTAGCTGGTGAGTGCACTGTGGAAACTGTGAAAGTTTCTCTCTTTTGTCAAAAGAACGTCATTGGTGCTTGCAGCCTTATGTAATATATGTAATAATCTTTCAGATTTTCCCATTTCTGGGACCTTTGCACTGGAGCCGACTTCCATGATAATTATGATTATAGGACCAGTATTTCTACTTAATGCTCCTCCACTGACATTTACCACTTTGCCCTGTAAAGTTTAAAGCTTTGCTGTCTGCTCATTGTTTCTTTGAAAATGGCTTTCCCCTCGCTCAGCTGGGTAAAAGTTGCGTCCGACTCTGCACTTTCCACCAAATCCAAATTGCAGTAGATGTGTTGCCACCTGTGCATCCAGCGCAAGTCCTCGTCCAGGTGGATGAAAGGTTCACGGTTCAACTCCAGGCTCCTCACAGCAAAGCCTGTAAGTGAGGCGGAAGCTGAAAATGACGATGCTGAAGTGCTGCCTATGTGCAGGCTCGCTGCTGGCTTAGTGGCCTTGGGATTATGCGCGTGTGTGTGTTAGTGTGAGGTCACTCTAAAGAGCTCTGGATAAAAGTGCTGTATAAGTACTGTCTGCATCCTATTTCACAGCTGGAGCTAACTTCACTTGAAATGCCATTTCTCTCCAAACGTCAGACAGTAATTGCTGCCTGCTTATCAGTAATGGTGGGCGGACCCCAGTTTAGTCACCGTTTCAGTTTTCCACATCTTTTAGCCTCATGCCTGGAGCTGGCAAATGGCAAAAACAAAGCAGAAAGAGCATCTGTGCGTTCAGGCGGAGCTTTTAACGCTCCAGTCTTCCTCTCATTCCATTTTTTTTATCTGCAGCTCCCGCACTTTTATTAAGAGTAACCAGTACATTCCCTTGCTCTCTGCTCAAACCTCATCCACACTTTATGCTGTCAATTTGCTCGTTGCTTCCCAAAAACGCATCCAGATGTCCCAAGCGGCAACAATGGTGTGCTCGCCTCTCAGACTGAAGTGGCGTCCGTCCAGCCGGCCAACATCGCAGCCCAGACTGGGGCGCTGAGAGAGAATAAGTCTTATTGGGCCGGCAATGAGGGTGATGGGAGAGGAAAATGGAGAGATGAAGCAAAAGCCATGCAGCACTTCGCAATAGAGGCATTGAGAGAAAAACAGTTGGCTGGGGGATTTTTGATATGAGAGACTTCAGACTCTCATTTTGCTGGATTTGCTGAATGAAGTCCTGGCAAACAGCTCGTCGTTCTCAGCACTTCACAAGCTGGCAACTTGGAATCGATCTACCAGTGGGATATCGCAGGAAAGAGCGGGCAGTTATTGCACTTATGGCACATTGCATTGTCAGAGGGAGAGTGAAATGTCATAATCGCTCAGACAGAGGAACATTTGGATTGTGCGCGGAGGAAACAGAGAAAATGAGAAGAGGAGGGAGGAGAGATGCTCTGGAGACGAGCACGAGTGTGGAGAGCGTCTTGTCTTTCCACTCGCTGCTGACATGTTGACAAGTGGGACCACCAAAGTCGTCCTCACCTCCACTGCCAAGGTGTTCTTGGAAAAACAGACAGATTTCCAGAACATTTGGGCGAGTGGCAGAAAAATATTGCCTGTCAGTATCTGACCCAATCAAGGCACCTCTGGATCCGTGTGGTGCCGGAGGACACCTTCACTGTGCAGCCTGCTGGAGGAGCGAGGGATTGCACCAGGAGCCCAATGGTTCCCACGCAACAGAGTGAGGACGATGAAGATGACCTTCGACCCAGGAAGAGGAGACCCTGGTTGCCAAAGGATCCAAGCAAAGCCTCTCGTGTTTGTTCTCTGCAAGTCCATCTGCTCGCTTGGCCGCTCGATCGGTCAGTCAGATCCCAAAGCTGCGACCCTCGGCAGGCTGCGGCTTTTCATCGCTAAGCAACCGTGAGGGGAGCCTGGAGCTGCCGGGCGGTGGGAGGCAGCTTTGATTTGCACAACTTTGCTAATACTTCTCTCAGTCCAAATTCATAGACAGCGAGAAAGGAGCAGAGGAAGGGCACCTTTTCATTTTTATTGTAGTGAAAATCCCTGCTGTCAGCGAGCCGCCCAAACATTTCACCTCTGCTCCGCATCACCGAGCTCGGCTCAGAGCGCAGATCCGGGCGACGGCGGCTGCAGCAGCTGGACTCCGGTTCCATTTATGAGATTTATTTCACATTTTACCCTCCAAAGTTGGCCGCTGAGGAGGACTGTGAGAAGAGCACAGGTCATAGATTGCTGATAACAGAGCGCTGAGATTGTCTTTATTCTTTGTTCTACCTGACGGCAGCGACAGAGAAGGAAATACGATACCAGTGACACACTTTTTTTTAAATATATTTCTCCTTTGCCTTTGGTTTATTTTTGGCCCATCCACATGAAATGAGATCTCTGAAGTGCTGGGCGAGTGTTTCCCAGGTGACGTTTGTAAGTACTCTGTCAGCTGAGTGTGAGTTTTGTCTTACACTGTAATGATTCCTGCTACCAACACACCGGCTCATTTTCCCAGATATGGATTTCCGCAAGTTGTTTATTTGTCATTCATCCATTCATATATTTATTTCCACGGGAGGCTTCCCTTGGAAGGTGAAAAGCCGGGCTCAGCACAGACGTCACTAGCTGCAGACAATGAGATCCAGTTTGTTTGTATTACAACTTTGTCGACACCTGTCGTTGCTCCCACAGCGGTGCGGCGGCACTGCCAACACAAGAGACATTTGTGACCATTTCAGTGGACGGGCGTACAGGTTGATCTTGACTGTTTGTGTGTCCTGTTCCCACAGACAGCGAGTACATTAGCAGTGAGGAGAAGAAGAAGGTGGAGCGGATGTTGGCATTCCTGACGGAAGAATCCAAAGAGGCCGCGGCCAGCACAGCCGTAAGTACCTGCAGAGAAGCCTCACAACCGTCCCATTACCCCTCTTTCCCTTTTTGGTCGGTGATGGAGTGCAGCTGTAAATGCACGTTTTTCCTTTGGCGGCTCCTGCTGCTGGCAGGAAGCATCTCGGAGAAGCTCGCAGAAAGTTCCGACTTGGCGAACAGGTTTGATTGCTGACGTGCTGCCGATAATCTGGCTGCCCTTGGGGCTGAAGTGTGCGGTGCTGAGGAGAAACCATTTCCTTCCTCGGCTCTGCCGCCCCTCCTCTCCGCTCGGGGAACCTGATCCTTCGCTCTGCCCTTTAGGCCTCACCGCAGAGCCAAAGCTGCCCGAGAAATGATGTATAATTGATGAGAATGGAGGGGGTGAGGGCAGGTGAATCAAACATACACTTAGAAATCCCCAGGTTTTTTTTTTATGCTACATCATTCTTCAGAGCGATGTGTGGTGGTGATGTCAGCAGAACGGGGGGAATCAAAGTCTCTGTCCACCGTGACATGTCGGGGTGGGGAACAGGAGGAACGCCGCTAACACTGCCAGGCCGCAGTCCGAAGTGGCGGAAGGGGGAAGGTGGAGGGGCCGTTTGGCAGAGGCTGGCGGCGCCCTCAGAAAGGCCTCGCTCGTCTCTGCTCTTCTCCACTAACCGGGTTTGAAAGAGGAAAGTGCTGCACTCTAATGCCTCAGCGGAAAGCGATGCCGGTGTCCAGCCGCAGCCACAAGATGCTACCCAGCAAAGCTCTACAGCTGCACCGGCGCTTCGGGGTTTGTTTTGTTTTTGCTTCAGCAGATGCACAGCAGGAGGCATCGCAACTTTATATGGTGTTTGTCACCAACCAGCAAAGGCAATTACAAAGTCTTACTTACTGTATTTACAGATTTGTGCTATTTTTGCACTTTGTTGCTGTGTATGGGGACTTTCACTTTGCAGCAGTTCAGTTGAAACGGCACCATGCAGGCACAGGACATTTCTGTTAATCTGTGAATTTCTGTGGAGTTGAGTATGTCTTCACTTGGTGTGTTGCTGGCATCAAATGAAAGTATCTTATTGTTTAGCAGTTGAATGAAAGTCAGCACAGCTTTGGCTGTGATGACTGCGTCTCAGTGCGTCATCACAGCTCTAATCTCAAAATACTCAGGTACGCGTTAGACTCTCACCTCAGCTGGCACGTAACTGCGGGCGAACTAGGGGCAAGATTGACTGCTGCAGCCGTTAGCAAAGGATAAAAAAGACAAAATTGGAACTAAATCAAATTTGACGATTTCTTTTTTTTTTTTTTTCTTGCAAGATAAGTTTGAGCTCCGTAAAACATCCATCAGTGAAGCCACAGAGGCTCCTCCATTTTTCATGGCAGCCATCAACCATTCATTGCCGACTGAAAGATATCCTAATGCCTGAGATTTCCAGGGATGGGGGGGCAGAGGTGGCGCCATTTACGTGTGCGTTGCGGGGTGAACTTCATCACTACTTAATCCTTAATTGAGTCAGATGGAAGAGCGGCAGCGAGGTCGTAGCTCCGTGTGTGCAACAGGCCGGAATTCTCTCCCTCTTTTCAGCCCGTCTCTCCTCATTATTAACAGTGGCTGCACGCGGCGGGGCGCGCCTCTCCTCCGCCAGGTCTCATGAAAGACGAGCGAAAGGGCAAAGAATTGAAGCCAATACAACGCAGCGCAAGGACGAAGAGGGAGGCAGGGAGGGAGCGAGGAAGGGGCTGCGTAGGTGCAGGCAGGGGGAAGCGAGAGAGGGACGAACGGTTCCACTGGTGCCTGCGACGCCGATGGCGGCCGAGGAGCTGTGGATGCTCCTCCTGCCGCCAGCGTCTTATTAAATCATTAGCCTGTTTGAAAACCTGTCAGCCCGCTTAGGTGCTGCTGGCTAATTGCTCTTTTGTGCAAACGTTTCCACAGGCAGCAACAGTGCGCACACATGCACACACACAAAGAGGCACGTTCATCAACATTTTGCACTCCTTGTGCCCACATTACACACAGGCACACAAACACACAGGCACACTCGCAGGCCTACACTTTGTTTGCCGGTGCTTGCCAAGACAACAGCTTGGGATGTCTAGGCAACGGCGAGCATGGTGCCAAGCTGCAAGCTCCAATGATTTCCGTCTAAATAGAGGAGAGGAAGGGTGATGGCTGGAATGGATGAAGGAGGAGGAGGAGAAGTTGATGAAGAGGAGATGAGACGAGCAGTAAAGTGTGTCGGTTGTGTGTGTGTGTGTGTTTAAAAGTCAAGGTGTGAGGCGGGAGGCGGCAGCTCGCCGGTGTCTGATGACTAACGGTGCTTTGACCTTTTTGCTGAGGCAGCTGAGGCGTAACAGACCAACGCCGGCTGCTCGCCGCCTGTTTCACCCGATTAGCTGCTCCTCGCAGCATCTCCATGTTCAGGTGCAGCTTCGGGGGTTTTCACGGCGATCGCACAATGATTTTCTCCACCGCTGTCGTTGACCAAACGTCAGGTCGAGGCCTCAGGCGAGCGCCTCTTCTACATGGCCACTGGCAAACCTCAGGGTGCGATTTGCCCAACAGAGTCCACTTTTGATGGAGTCCCATGCGGCGCTCTCATAAAAATTTGAGAAACGACTTCTTTCTCAGATCCTTTGCAGGGAGAATCTGCCGTCTGCGGCACGCTTGTCTGAAGGCGGCAGATGTGCGGCTCCTCTTACCTCACTGGAAGATGAATCACTGACAGTCGTCCTGCTGTGCCTCCAGTGGCAGGCTGGACGTCAGCCGCTCACTAAACAAGGATTGTTTGTGACAGCGACGCACATCTCTGCTGAATTTTTTGGACGATGGATCCCCATCCCCCCCTTTTTTAGACTGAAAACACAAGCTTAGAATTGATGGGCACACAAAGCTGGAAAACATTTCCAAGCAACCAGAATTCAAAGCGAACAATGAGATACTTTTCAGGAGTCACAGAGGTAGTAGTGAAGAAAGTAAGTACGTCGATAGAAAAAATATTTATGTAGAGTATGACTCTGGCTTTATTCTGTCTGTGTGTGTTTGTGTGTCTGTCCTACTGCCACATTGTGTTGTGGGATGGCCTCGTTCATTAAGAAGCCACACTAACCGCCTGATATTTCAGTCGAACACGTATAACGATACACACAATGTGATGTTTCCAGTATATTTAGATCAATGTTGGTCTGTGTAGACAGCTCGCTCGCGTTCCACACCGCTGCCAGCGTGCTCCCCTGCTTCGTGCCTTCAAAGGCCCGTCAGTTAATTGGATCTGCGACAAATCTTGGGGAAGAAAACCACAATAAAAGCGAAGATGTGAGGCCGACAGTGGCGGCGTGGCGGCTGGAGATGGCGGCGCTGATGATCCCACGCTGATCGCCCTCCGTCTCTCACCCAGCTGCTAATCTCAGACAAGGAGCTGACAGGGTGGCTGATCCGTGCGGCTCTGTGTGTGTGTGTGTTTGTGTTTGTGTGTGTGTGAGGGACTCTATATGTGCTCTGAGCCCAGGCAGGTCCCATCGCCTCTTCTCCCCAGACACTCTCATTTCTTGGCAAACCTTGTCCTCTGCCGTCGATAGCAAATCATTTATTTGCAGCAATCCACGTGATGCTTGCGCGCGCGCACACACACACACACACACACACACACACCTAAGGGTGTTTTAACGCACAGGCGATTCCATCAGCCCCTCGCTGCAGCAGCAGCAGCGGTCAGGCCCCCACAGGGCCGGCGACTCAGGCGTATTTCATTGCTTGAGTCTTTTGTCTCAGAGTGTCTCAGAGAGCAGCGGCCATTTTTCTGCCCACCAACCCAAAGGCGGGCCTGGCCAATGCGGCGAGCGATTCGTCGATGAGATGTGAGACCGGCTAACAGCAGCCTCACTTGCCCAACAGTGAATTTGCAGCAATTTGCTGTAATATTTCTGAGTAACCTGGGTTGGATTGTCATTTATATATTTTTACAGTGAAGTTGTCAATGTCTTTGTAGTTATTTCTACATCAGATACGTTTTTATATTCCTGTGTATTCTTGTCACTTGTATGGACCATCCATTGCACGTGGGCAAACGTTCTGTCTACACACATCTTTTTATTCTTGAATTGTTGTCAACTTTGATTCAATCTATTTCTCTTTCTGCTTGTGATTGATTGTTTCCATAATCACTCGGAGATCTGACTCCATGTGCAAAGTGTGACAGCAACACACTCATAATAGCAAAACAATTGTTTCGATAAATACACCAAAGTAAAAGTGCTGCATGGATTCTCCCAGCTGCAGTAGAAACAGCTGCAGCATTTGGGTCTCTGCCCTGACGTCTGATTTATTCTTATTTCCGAGTGATTTCTGAGGCCTTCTGCCCTCCCACTGCTCACAGGAACACACGTGCACATGAACTTATTGCAGAATCAGCGCAGACTTATTCCTCAGTCAATCTGATTGTTGTAAATGATTAATGATTCCTTAAATGACATTCTTAAAAAAATTTCATCATGAGACTTTAACAATTCAAAAATGAGCAGAATGTACAATTTAAAGAGAAAAAGTGAGAGTGGGAGAGGGAACAGGCGGAGAAGGATGGAAACGGTTCCGGGGAGAGACCGACCTCTCCTGCGATTCTGATTTCTGGGGAGAGCAGCTCAGCCTCCAAAGAAATCATATTATTTCTGCATCTGTCTTTGTCTTTTTATCTCATGGAATCAGCGTGACAAACCCAGCGTGACACAGGGCATTGGTTCTCTGTTATTCTGACCGAGGGCATCATCAGGCTGTGTGGCTCTGGCAGAAGGGACAATTTGTCCTCTTGTGATGGACTTCCGCCCCTTGAATCCTCTCAGGTTTGGCTCTTGTTCACCTTTCGCTCCTGATGTATCTCCTCTTCATTCCTGCCCTCCGTCCTCCAAGCCTCTGACGCCCACGACCGCCGGCTCGCTTTTCTTCTCGACGTCGTTTCTCCTGCACCCCGGTGTGCTGTAGGGAGGTGATTGGTGGGCACGCAGACCAATCACAAAGTCTCAGCTGTGACTGAGCTCCCCTGTTGGACGTAAATATCCATCGTCAATTCTGAGAGGCGGGGAAAGCAGGAAGTGGACTGGGCTTCTTGTTGACATTGAGATTGTCACTGATGTCATCGTGTGTTCAACGATATTACTCATGTCGCCCCTGTTGACGAACAACATTTCTTGAAGAATCAACTAAGTGCAGTTACAGCGATGCAGCTTCTGCATGGCTGGTTTGGCTGTATCGATTCTTTTCTCACCGGGTGACGTCAATTGGTCCTCAGACGTCACTTCCTGGTGCCAAGTGCTGCACTTTCTCACGAAAGTCCATCTTTTTTTTCCTACAGACAGGAAAAATATCGATGCTGATGTGTATGTGTGTGCTAGCGTGCGGTGTGCTAGCTGGTGTGATAAAGACATCAGCTGCTCTCATGCTGCTGTCATTGGTTGTGATGGAGCAGTAATCAGCGCCATAGAAGAGGTGCACGCACGCACACACTTTCTCTCTCACACACACACATACACACCCATAAATCCACACAAACACTCATCGAGAAATTTTTAGAATTTCCCACAGGCCTCGACACTCAAAGGTCACACGTCTCACCAGCTGACAGGCGTCTCCAGAGCCCCGAACAGTATCAAACACACACACACATTTTTATAGACTCCCAAAAATGAGAAGGTCCATAACCCCTCAAAGGTCAGACTTTATTTTAATTACTTGGATGTTGGAACACTTGAGGACAAAAACAAGTTTGTGGCCCAAAGGAGTGAAAGAGAGCTGCAGAGTAAGCAGGTCTCCATTTGTGAAAAGGCAAGAACCAATCACAGCACCTTGAGAGGAGGAGGTGGAGCAGAGGCAGAGAGATGGCAAGAATGGAAATCTTCTGATATTTTCCATGTTGGTTTGGATGATGGGAGGGAAACGTCAGAATGTTTTCAGTCCTGAGCAGAGTTGAAGGAGGAGGAGGGAGCGATCAGGACCAAAGAGAAGCAGCAAATGGTGGTGGGAGTCTTGGCAGAGTGGTCGGACTCTGGGTCACGCCTGTCTGTGTCAGAGCAGCTTTGCACTACCTCGTCTAACATTTCCTACGAGTCGATGCAATAGGAAACGACCGGGAAGCAGCAGCAGCGTGAGGAGCAACAGATGCAGACGGACTCCTCGGGCCCCGCAGTGCTATGAGTTAGCCCGGGTTCACAGACGCTGACAGCAGGTGTAGAAAGTTGTACTTCGCCTGAGAGCGACATGCCAGGAAACTCCAGGGGTGTGCCAAGTAGGCCAGGCAGGGTCGGATCACCTGTCAGATTTTGCCGACTGTCAGCATGTGCGTGAATAATGTTGTGCGCTCGTGCAGGTCTAAGTTTAGCGGCGTAACGGTGGCGTGTGTGGGCGGTGGGCAGGGATCAGACCTGAGCAAAGCGACGACGTCAAGCCGAGACTCGGCGGGAGACGAGAGGGAGCAGGGGGGCAGAGTTGGGCTCATACAATGCGGTGCTGCTGCCCTCATCACTTCTGGAAGGTTCTCCCCGTGCTAGCGTGATCTGAGAGCTGTACTGTCATCACACACATGGTGTGATGGATTCTTTAGTTCCTGGTCGTCGTCAGGCTTGGAATGCGTCACAATGTCTAACAAGGAGGTTGCTGCTTGCTTGATGAGCGGTTCCCAACGCAACCTCGAAGCATCCTCGAGCATTTGGGTGATGATTTACGGAAAATGTGAACGCATAAAAAACACAGAACAAAGTGCGGGGCTGCTGTCTCCCTCTCCAGTGACAACAGCTGGCAAAAAAACTATCAAATATCAGTCTCCACATTTCACTGAGTTTCCTTAGGTAAAATTTGTTTTTGGTTACTCACTTTATGTTTCATGAGTAGTCATTTCCACATTCGTGACTGTAGTCACAGTTTACCTCTACTGACTTTTGTTTCTTGATTTCACATGATTTTTTTAAGGTCTCTTGTTCAACATCATTTTTTCCAACTTGATTTATTTATGACGCTTGTTGTTATATAGTGTTATTTTTAATCACCTTAGTTTGTAGATTTTGCTGTGACAGAGTGGCCGAGGCAATGATTTTTTTGTTTTGTTTTGTTTTTCTACTAATTTGTGTTAAGATATTTTATGAATGAAAATTGTTTTTGAGGCGGCAAAACAGCTTTTTACCATTCTCCCTCTCTGAATGTTTTAGTGCTACAGAGTAGCCACCTCCACCCCAGGGAGTGAGACGATTCAGCTGGAAGTAAGCAAGTCTGAAGGAGAAAAGGAGGAGAAATCGGGCCAAAGCAGGCAAGAGAGGAAGCGTGAGGAGGGGAGGGTAGAGAAGAGAAGGAGGGAGCAGAGGAGGCTACAGGAGAGATGCATGGAGGGAGAGAGAGGGCAGAGGTGGGGAGTAAACAAAGAGAAGAGGAGACAGAAAAGGAAGAGTGGCGAGTTCTGAATAATGTTTACTCAGAGTTTCGCCATTCATCAACAATGCTTCACACTCCAGCCAGAGATTTTCCTGGACAGTAGGGGGCAGCGCGCCTCACCGCTAAGCCTCGATGTATCACGGGTAATGCGTCACGGACGCGTGAGCTGTGAAAGCCGCCTGATCGGCAGCAGCTACCGTTTACATTTCTCCTCCCAGAAACCGAGACGCGGAACATCAACAGATTGGCTGGTGGAGTGGAGGTTAATTTAGGAAAACAAAGGTGCCATCGGCTCCTTCAGCCGCTAATTTGTCCATCAGCATCGACCAAACCATTAGCGGCTCATTCGCTGCGAGTTTCCGCGGCCGTGGTGGTCAATGCAAAATGAGAGCAGCAGAGAACGCAGGCCCGGAGTGATCGATGGGGAGTGAGGCAGGAGAGGTGCACCGATCGAGCCCACGCCTGACCAAACCAACAGGCATGACGGGAGAGCAGGAGGAGGAGCTGCAAACAGGGGACTGGGCGAGAACAAAGGAAAACTCTGGGCAGAATTAGGGAAAGAAGCAAACATCGATTTTTGTTGAAAGCCCAGGATTAGAGGAGGAGGAGATGGGGGAGAGAAATGAGAATTGATAGAGAAAACGAGGAAGGTCGAGTGCGGGAGAGCCAAGGGTGCGGCTAATGACATGTCAGGAGGACGAGCGGGGGAGGAGGGGGCTGCTTTTAGTGAGGAGGCTCACACGTTTGCCGTTATCTTGGGCATTTTCTGCCTGAAACTGTTGCTCTGTTTACTGCTGTGAAACATTACACACGGTGATGGAGCAGGACGCAGGTGTTGATTGGCTGGTGGCAGCGGGTAGAGAGATTATTAAGTCACGACCTGCTGGGGAAAAAGGAGCAGATTCTGGCACGTCAGGCTTTAACCGAGGTCAGCGTCAGCGACCTCTCACGACGAGAGGTGAGAAAAGAGGTGTGGAAGGGAGGGATGTGAGCAAAGGCGACGGAGGGGTGAAAACGAATGTGTCTGAACAACCGACCAAAGAGAGAAGGAACCAAGTATGAACCAAAGCCACCGCGCATCCCCAGAGACATAGAGCGCTGGCTCAGAACTCCCACAATGCACTGAGGCGCCACACAAACTGAGGTCACCCAACAGCAAGGTCGAGTACAGGCCAACGAAGAGATAAGCCGTGTAATTATCTATTAATAATTAATGAAGACAGACACACAGACACAGTAAGTACTTGTAATGTAAGTCTCATAGACTTTGATCGTCTAATCGCACAAAAGAAACGTTTTGTTTTTTTTCAAACAAAGACAAAGACAGCGGCCCTGAATCGCGGCGAGCCTCCGCTCGTGATGGACACAAACGCTCTCGTCTCGCGCCCAACTCGCTCACGTCACAGACTAACTTGTCTCTGTTTCCCCGCAGCCGACCAGCGAGGAGGATCTCTGCCCCATCTGCTACGCTCACTCCATCTCTGCCATCTTCAAGCCCTGCTCGCACAAGTCCTGCAAGTGAGTCCGCCCACACACACACACACACACACACACACACACACACGCGCGTCCCTTCGCCCTTTAAACGATGCCGATCACACAGCCCACAGGCTTTGACCTCCAGCATCCCCACACATAATTAAACGGTGAAGGAATATGGGCCAAACTTCATTAATTAGCCGTGATCGAGCTGCTTCTGGTCCGTCGTGTGTGTTTCTCTGCTCAGACGACCTCCGACACCTACGGCTATCAGAACAATGCGTCTTGGACAAGAAGCTGTTAAAGGAGGGATTGTTTTGGCTGTGTTGGATATTCACACACACACACACACACACGCTTTATCCTGTTCATCGCTACCTATAGATTAGCAGCACACACAGTATGGAACAAATGTTGCGTTTGATGTATTTCTACATTGTGAGCTGATGGTTTAGCGTATGAGAGCGCGCAGCATTAGCGACCTGCTGTGTGGGGCTGATTAGAGGCCGTGCAGGTTTGGCTATTAGCCGCTCGCTCGCCATCGTAAATCATAACAATAAATGATTCATGTTGCCTGAAGAAAAGGCAGCGAAGTCAACAAAGCAGCCGAAGGACTCCATCAATCTTCAGGCTCCTTTGTGGATCGACTCCCCTGCACGAGTGTGTCGTCGCCGCTCCCTCCCTGCGGTGCTGCCCCCTGCAGTCTGAGCTCTGACCCGCCACATAAACACGCAGAGGACGGGAGTAGAAATCCTTCAGCTTTTTCACAGCAGACCTTGAAACAGCAGCATACACACACACACACACACACACACACACACACACCTGGGGCTCACATACAGTCGACGTGCCTGTGCGCGCGCGCGTGTTATCGTGCAAGTCAGCTGTTTGATTCCTGCTGATGGTGGCCAAAGCTCTCCGCCGTGGACCTCGGACACACTCATATTTCAATACATATTTCATGTCGTCCTGGAGAGGCTCTTGATTTAGCTTGGCGAGCTGCCGGCTCAGCAGCTGTATGGATTATTCCGCCCCTGATTGAAAGGCCCGTCCTTCTGCGGGGGCAAAGCGTTCCTGACACGGCCGGATTACCATCCGTCTCCCCTCTTGTCCTCTGCCGGGACGCCGCTTCCTCTCCCTCCATTTTGTTCAGTTCCTACTTGGGTGTGGTGACCCCAGGTGGCCTCCTCGGAAGGTGTCCAGCCTTTGGATGGTGCCATGTTAACCATGCACACAATGAAAACATCTCACGCTGCAGGAGGCTGAGCAAAGCACGGTGCTTTGAAATGTTTGCGTGAAGAGAAGTGCTGTGAGCAACTGATGGATAGTTGTTCACCCAACAGAGGACACACTCACACACACACTCACACATACATCTTATTGTCTTCTTGTTCTTTTTTGCCTCCTCTGTCTACGACCTTGTGCAAGTTATTTGCTCATCTTTGTGTCGTCGTCTCAGCTTAGTCCGACTCCAAGAAGGCGCTTTGCCATGGAAACGACAGCATCTGTCCCCACACAAAGAATCTGATTTTTATGGCACACAGCGTGATTGAAAGAGATAAAACAAACACACCTCGAGTCGCACGTGCTCGACTCCCGAACATCGAGTCTCAGTTCACGTGCGCGTTCAGCAGTCTGCAGCATGAGCAGATATTTAGAATATGTGAAGTATTCTTTCTGTTGATGGAATTGTGTGTGTGTGTGCGTGCGTGTGCGTGTTTCTGTGTGTGTTTGTGTGTCCTTTCTGCACAGAGCCTGTATCAACCAGCATCTGATGAACAACAAGGACTGTTTCTTCTGCAAGGCCACCATCACTGGGGTGGAGGACTACAGCAAGCCTGCCAGCTCCTAACACACAACCAGGACACACACGCACACACACGCAAGCAGCATTATACAAGTACAGGAGGAGGAGATCAGAGGGAACATCAGTTAGAATGAATGTGTGCAGAACTGAACTACACTCCGACATCACACCAACCATCACATGACCCAAAGGGACAGGCGAGGTGTGCGTGCGCGCGCGCGCGTGTGTGTGCGTGTGTCAGTCATCATCTCTGCCTCAAACCAAAGAAACACGACAATAACAAAGTGAGGATGAAGTTGGTCTATGTGAGACATTTGGATTCTGGAACTGATAAATAAGCAAAGGGGAATGTGACCAAAGAGACTTTGGACATTTGATGATATGGTCTGAGGGCAGATGCTGGTCGGGGCTGCAGGTACGAGATGTTTGGAGGTTGACAGGAGGACAGGGAGACATATTCAGGTTCCGAAGCAGCTTATCCATGTCTTGCCGAGCTACGCTGTGAGGAGCATTTTGGCATTCGATCAAAGACATCGTGTGATGTGTGGTGGGCGGAGCTAGAGGACGTGCGTGTGACGTGGAGGTGAAGGTGCATGAGTGTTTCTGCCTGTCAGGGACAGGCAGAAAGCACAGGCAGGAGTCATGGTCATGGTCGGGTGTGCGTGTCTGCAACTGGCTGCTGTGTGTGTGTGAGTGTGTGAGAGTGAGTGATGTTATTTTTAGGGGGCCGTTGTTTCAGTGTTGCGGTGTGCTGTGTAGCTTTGTGCGTCTGCAGCGACTCGTCCGCAGAGCCGTGTCACACACGCTGAGACTCGGCGGGCGAAACACGGGTGAAAAAACACCACGGAGACAAACTACAGGAGTCCAAACACACATACACAGATGATCCCATCCGTCCTCGGTAGGAAATGTACTTGTGTGTGTCAGGACAGCGTCGCACATTGCGGCCACGTTAGCGCAGCATTTCTACATATCAGAACACACACACACTCACACACATATGGATCAATGAAGTACCTACCTACCATATGCAAGCATGTACACAGATACAGCAACTTTACCTCCAACACAAACGTGCAGGGAACAACAACGATCCTGCACCTCACTCCACCCGTTGATACACACTTGCTGGATTTGTTCAGTTTCCCTGACCACACACACACTCGCACACAGTTACTGTACTGTAGAAATGAATCATGCTTTGTAATAAACACTTCAGGTCTACAGCCGTACGAACTGCAGCCACGAAGAAACAGATTTTTCTCTCTGTAATGTCTGATTGTGTTTTTGCGCCTCTTGAATGTAACACAGGGCCTGCAGACATGCACACATATGTTAATATGCCCCCCCCTCCCCTCTCCCCCCTTCATTGTCTTGTGAATGGCTGCCTGTTAAGTTTGACGTAGGTGTGTTGCACGTCGCTCTCAGTGTTCCGAGGCAGTTAAGTCAGGCGATCACAAAGGGCATGTCACCTTTGACCTTTGACCTCACTGTAACTTCTGGTGCTGAAGGTGGTCGTGATAAACTGTCAATTGTTGTTGACTCATTGCAAAACCTCGAGTATTTGAACCTCAAACTGTCTCTGTCTGTGGCGGCTCACACAAATTCTAGCGTCTCTTCTACAGTGTCCACGAGTAGAACGATCAGACAGCCGCCACAAGCCAGACGCCGCCTTCTCTGTCCAATCCAAAAGTCAAGTCAGTGGCATGATGCAAATGTTTCAAGATTCCTTGTTGTTACTTGTGCAAAACGTCAAAAAGAGCCACAAGTTGTTTGACAGAATGTCAGTGTTCAGACAGAAAACAGACTAAAGCGAGAGCAAAACGCTGTTGTCACATCACTGAATTCTGTTTCAACACGATGTTTGGAGTCTGTAATTTCAGTAAATGTGAACGAACTCACTCACTCACTCACTCTCTCACGCACACACACACACAGGCACGCCTTCACCTGGTGATTTATAGGCTCTGTTTGATATTTGCATCTGAGGAGTGCGTGTTCACCCTGTATAATCAGCTGCATGTGTTTGGCTGGAGTAGTCACTGTGGTTTGTATTTGTACATGTGTGTATGTGTGTGTGTGTGTATGAAAGAGATAGAAACCTGCTGTGTTTCCCTACATCACTTAGAGTGTATGCCTGTGTGAGTGTGTGCCTGGGTGTGTCTGGTTGTGCTGGAGCGGTGAGTGTGTCCACAGCAGGGTTGGAGCCTCAGATCTGCTGATTGTGGTGTTTTCACGGCTGTACTAAGCAATATTACACACACACACACGCTGGCTGGTTTGGTTGTTGTACCATTTTTTTCCTCATATTTTCAGATTTGTGCCCATACAGTGTGTGCGTGTGTGTGTGCGGGGGGCTAATGGGGGCAGTCTTATTGCTTTGTATTCCTCCTTTGTAAGAGTGCACATAAATTGACAGTGTATATCTGCATTAAATTATTTATCCTAAAGCAATTGTCTCCGCCACGTGATGCTTTGTCGGCGATGAGGCTGAAAACGAGATCCGTGGGAAGGAGCAGAGCAAGAAGACGAGAGATGGTTCCCGGAACGCTGGAGATTATTACAGACTGACGCAAACGCGTCGAGATCGGGCGGGAAGGAAAATGAAAATGAGGACAGTGCTCCCCGAGCTGAAGGCAGAGGAGAGAGACGGCCGCGAGACATCCTTATCACCGACCTTTGGCGCCCGTCCGCACTTCATCTTCACCCCGCAGACAGACTTGAGCGTTGGTATGCAAAATACACGACACCTATTCGCATTCTCCTCTCAGGTACATTTACAATAAGTGTGAATCATTTCTCTCCGTCAAAGGTTTTTAATGACACTTTCTCAAATGCAAATATTCTTCCCTGTTCCTCTCAGACTCCATTTGTTCATACCGTCTGTGGCTCGACCGGCACAAATAGTGATGTGAGGTACAATTAATGAAGACGAACAGGCAGTGTCTGACGTTTCTCTCCCTTAACCGCCGTTGTGACTGCAGGACTGAGCAGCTGGAGCCCCGAAAACATCGAGACCACACACTGCAAATCCTACAACCTGATCCCAATGAGGAGCAGGGATGCTAGGGAAATGGATCTCACACACACACACACACACACTACTGCGTCAACCAAGCAACCCCAAGATCAGCTACAGTTTCAACTGCGTAACATAAACTGTATAGACACACTCAACAAGTGACAACTCTAGTGTTGTGTGCGTGTGGGTGCATGTGTGTGCGCGTGTGTGTCCTTTTGTGCAGAGGCTTTGGTGGCGTGCATCCCGCAACCGAACACCGTGCTGAGTGGCCGCAGTTGTATGGATCGGGACAGAAATAGTGGTGAAAGCAGAGAGGGGACGGACGGGAGGATGACCAGCAGGAGGAGGTGGAGGTGAGGAGCGCACTGAAGGAGGAGAACAGAGCAAGGACACAGATAACTGTGTGTGTGTGTGTGTTTATGTATGTGTGTGTGTGTTTATTTATAGCGGAACAAGAGCCTTCCTTTCCCCTGATCGATGAGGGAGCAGGACACCTCGTGACCTGTCCACAAATGGGAGCCCAGAGAGAGAAGGAGAGAGAGAGAGAGTAAGTGGGTCAAAGACAAAGACGAGTAACGAGAGTTTCCATTCTCTCTCTCCCTCTCTTTTCCCGCCCCCCACCACCAACGGTGCGCTGTGTGTTAAACACACACATGTCGTGTGCCTCTGCCCTCCCTTCTTCTTTCTCTCTATCTCCTCTGGCTGTTATACTCCATCTTTCTATCACTTACTCTCTGTCCTTCCTTCGCTTTCCACCTTTTCACTCCCCCCGGCCACCTCACTCTCTCAGATTTACTTGTCCCCTTCTTTTCTCTGTTCCCTGCTCTCTCTCACTCCCCGTCTCCCTGTATTCTATACCCTCCTCCTCTCGCCTCTCTCTCTCTTTCTCACCCGTTCTTTCTTTCTCCCCTGTCGTATTTTGAAATTGCCAACGTGTCTCAGACCAGTGCGCCTGTCTACTGTATCTCTCTCCTGTGTTCCCTATCTGTCTCACTCTCTGTTTCTCATTTTCTCACTCGGTCCCTGTTTCGTTCTCTCTCTTTTCTCACTCTTTCTCTCTTTTCTCACTCTGTGTCTTGTGCACCCTCCTCCCCCCAGCTGGCCAGCGGCTCACAGGAACAGTCAGCAGGTGTGGATCACAGGCAGGTTTTGACTCATATGATGAAGCTCAGGCCTGAATGGAGAGATGAAGGTCTCATCTATCGTTTTTTGTCCGATTCTGCTCCTTTTGTGGATTTTAGTTTTCAATTCATCAGTCTGAACTCCACAACACCTTGTCACCCAAATCACCTTTGCTAGAATCGACACTTTTTCATGAAGCAGCATGTCAAAATGATGCAAAGCTGAGGCTATAAATTGAAAAATAAAAGGGAAAAAATGAAAGTGTGGGGAGAAACAGAGGAATCAAAGTGTAAAAATACCCTCATGCGGCCACATTCAGGAGCCTGAAGTGACAAACTGACCTCATTCACACTAATTTGGTTCCAGTCTAGTTTGTTTTCCAGCTGGAGGACAAACCAATGTCGCCTCAGTCATGAGGGATCAAAACCAAACTGACGCACTTTTGCACGAATCTCCTGTGGTTTTCTATTTGAAAATTGTGTCACTGGCAGTGACTGAAAGCAGGTTTTTCGACTGGGTGACGGAAAAACACTAAGTAAATGTGTTTTGTTACGCATTGTCGTAGTTTGCGCCTGTTGCTGCACACGTTCGGACAACTAAGCTAAGGTGGATTCGTTGTATCGCTCCAATGTATAGTCAACGTCTAATGGGGCGCTACTGCCACCTACCGGACAAAACACCACATCCCATATTTGTATCCGGAGGAGATTTGTTGATTGGAGGGATTCAAAATACATTTGAATTTATCAACAGAGGCAGTCTGATGTTTTTGAAATGAACACTTGGCTGAAAACACAATCTGCATCTCAAATGATGCTGATGGAGCTATACATTACATTTATGATGATGAGTTTTTGTGTGCCATTTTGTTTGTAGTGCGACCTAATGCAAAATGTGACAAAGTTACAGCGAGTATAGACACACTGATCACTCACAAAACAGCAGTAATGAAACGATCTAGTGAACTAGCCTATGTCATTAACCATGCACTTTTTAACGGTAAATCATCTGACCTGTATCACCCACTTGGATTGAATTCTAAATCCGGTCCAAACCATCTCTCCAACTGCGCCTAGTCAGTACGCGGCGGGCAGCCCCGTC
>OMPJ01039270.1:12847-87657 GCA_900312935.1 Carapus acus | reverse complement strand
ACCCAATATTTATGTGACAAAGTATGGAAGTGTATACATTGAATATTTATTTCAATAAATACATCTACAATGACACATTCATGTGTTTGAGGCTGGTCTTGTCTACACTGTAAAGTAAAATGTTGTCCACATTTCTGCCCCAATTCTACAGGGAGCAATGTGCTGGGAAATACTGTACATTTCAACTGCATAAACATAGATGTTGTCCACATGTCTCCACATGGCAACATCAATACTTTGTGTCGTCACCACTATTGTTTCACCTAAGTGTTGACATGTTTTATTCTAATTTCATCAAAACATTATCTAGTTTCTACCACAAACAATTTTCTAGTTTATATTGCACATAACCTTTTGATTGATGGACCCATGTGATTTCTTTTTCCAGTTTTTTTAAATGACATATCGGTCGTTGTCACCGTGCATCTTCAAGACTATCCCTCCTGAAGTACTGCCGCAGGTACTGGATGGCTGAGAGAGCACTCACATTCGCCAACAGAGCTGAGGAGAAGATTAATTCAGGTTTATAATTTACAGTGGAAAACACAAAGCAAGACTCAATGTTCTGTAGGGTCACTTGGTAGGTCAGAAAAATTGAAATTGCTTCATACTTGCTTTCCAGCCCTCAGAATCATTAAGGTCAGTGGTCCGCAGAACCCAGGATGCGACAGCAATGCAGACCAAGCACATGTCTGACTGTCTTAGAACAGCAAAGATACTTTCTCTCTCTGTAAGAGCCGAAAACAAACACCTGAGGAAAACAATTGCATTCTTTGAAGATTTTTGGCATGAATACTGGTGTGTGAGGACGCAGTCTTACTTGTTGAGGAAAGGATGGTCTGCATGGTCTCCAGAATGTTCTGCTCCACTGCAAGCTCACTTAATATCTGAGGTCTGATGGCCCCTTCCCTGAGCAAGGCAATGGTGTGGCACACTTGGCTGTTTTGTCTTCTCTCCATCTGCACTGGAAGCACCCATCCTCCGGACCTCCTGCACCACATGCTACCTCTGTGGTGGAAGCGAATGTTTCTCATGGACAGGAGACTTTTCCAGCCTTTTCTGGCCCAGCGTTTCCCATGCAGGGGTCTGCTTACAACTGTTGGTGTCGCAAATCCATCAAAGAGAGCTATTGCCTTGTTGTGGGACTGCTCCTCGATTGCCCCGTTTTGTGGGAAGAAATACTCCACCTCTGTGAAGGTGAGGTCACTGCCAGCAGTGTGAGATGAAGAGAAGATGGGGATTGGTTTTTCCGTGGTGCCACTGCCTGGCATTTCATGCATGGACGTACAGAGATCATAGCAACACATTGAGATGTCCTTTGGGTCACACAGCCTCACTGACCTGCAGCTATCCTCCATCTCATCATCTCTTAAGAGAGAGTCAGGCACTTCTGGAAAGGAAATTTTGGACAGAGTGTCACCAAGTCTTAACTTGGGGTTTTCCTCCATGGTCTGACTGATCCTTGGGAACATGCTGGCTTCGGTGTTGCATTTCGACAGCAAATGTTCCTGTGCATGCGGAGAGAAGAGGGTTTGCAGGTTGTGCAGACTTTGTGTCTTTGCTAACCACCTTGGCTGCCAAGGATCCCTCAAACCTTGTGGAAGTTGGGTATGACTGTTAACATGTGGCTCTGAAATCTCTGGAGAGGCAGACCACAAACAGTCCTCTTGTGAGTCCTGCGCTAAGATCTGGCTTGTCCCATCAAGGCTTTGGTGGATCTTATTTTGAAAGTCAGGACTCTGACTACTATTGCCGCCGATGAACTGCAAGTACTCTTCCTCACAATCGGAGAGTACGGAAAACTCCCAGCTCGAACGATCCGTTTTAGAATCGTCAAGAAGCGTGAAATAGTCAGAGTCAGCAGCCTCGGACATATCCACTGGACCTCCATCAGCTGACTCGACAGCTTCGGCCATGGAGCTTGGAACATCTATCATCTCTGCACCTCCATCTGCTGTTCCCTGCATACTCTGTGTCGTTGGGAGTGTTGTGCCCATCCTAAGATGTAAAATGTCCTTTATTGTCAGTTTTTCCATCTCATCCCAAAAGGCAGAGATGGCAAACACAGGCCGAGCAGGCCCATGCATTTGCACTGACACATCGGAGCTGCTAGTGACCTCACAGGAGGGCATCTCAGTTATAACAGGAAGTTGGGGCTTATTGTTTTCACAACTTGACTCTGAAACCCCACATGCTGTTGGTGAGATGGTTCGGTGATTGTCAATTACTGCGAGATGCTGAGTATCAGGGTTGTCCTCTGGTTTTTCATGTGTTCTTTGACTAGCAGGTGGTTCCACATGAATTCCATCTGTGATGAGTTCACTGCCCTCACAAACTGATGAAGCTGGGATGGTAATGCCCACACTCTGGATCTGCACTTTGGAAGAATGCGTCTCAAGGTCTGGGATGCTGTTGGCACTGGTGCTGTCAGTCAAATGATATGATGCGAGAGACGTCGGGCACTCGACGCACAGCTGCTGCAGTTGATCCATCGATTCTGAAGCAGAGAAGTAATTCTCAGAGTCATAGCCAGGAGTGGAAAAGCCCTGGTCCTCGTCTTCATACCCATCCGACTCCTCGTCGAGTACAGTAACACTGTGCAGAGTTGAGAGGTGGAGATGTGTCTGCGGATTCTCCATAGAGCTGCAAAGTTCACGCTTGCCTCCATCCTCCATTTGCTCAATGCTTCCTGCTGTTCGGGATTCAGACTGTTCCACATTTTGGGCCTCATTCTCACTCTCACTACAGTCTGATAGAGCTTCGCTTTCCAGGTTCTCCAATCTAATTCTGTGGCCTGGTTTGCTCCTTGGGGCTCCATCCACCTCACCTTCTAGTCTGGTTTGATCTCCAGCCGCTAGTTCACAGTTGGATTTACGTTGGTCCCTGCAAAGCCATTTTTGTCTTTGCTTTCTCTTTGTTGACAGTGCCCTGGCTGCAGTCTGTTGTTTTTCATGCTCACCCTCATATTTCATATTCACCCTCACAAACAAAAGCTCCTCTTCTGGCCTCACAGTAATGCTGCTCATATCCTCAGATTCCCCTGAAGAGTGAGGAACTTTCTCATCAACCGAAGTCCTGTTGTGAGAAAGTGGCCCATGCTCTTGAGGAATTTCGAGGTTTAAGTTCTCTGTCTGCATTTGCTGGACTCCTGGTGCCAACTCCAAACTCTCCAAATACTCCCTGTTCATTGATTTCACTCCCTGGACTGTTCCATTAGCAACGTTAGCCTCTGTGACCTGGTCTACACCCTCCACATCCATGGCTTCATTCCCTCCAGGACCATCTGAACAGGGTTGAGAGTCCTCCTTTTCCACACCATTCCCTTCACCCTCTCTGTTAACGTCCTCTGGCTCTGACGTGTCTGTAGAACTGGTCCAACTGTTTTCCAGTAAGTCATTGCTTTGAGATTCATCCGGTTCTGTGTTTATATGTGCTACGTGCTGCGTCGTTCTGAGGATTTGGCAGTGTGGCGAGTCATTTGAAGCTGTTGGTGGACCATCGATCCAAGCGAGGGACGGCTGGGACAGGTTGCACTCCTCTGACACCTCCAGGAATCTCACCCATACATTTTCAGCTATCAGTATGCTGTGATCCAAGTCGTCCATTCTGTGGAGAGAAGGAGAGGAAAAGAGAGGAGAGAAGGCATTATGGAGGGACATGAACGTTATGAAGATGTCTGTCCAATTCCACTGCACATCCTGAATGAGCATGCGACCAACAAAGTCTTTAAAGGCTCTAAGGTACCAATGAAATGTGTATGACCTCCTGAAATACAAAGTAATCTTTACCAACTTCATGTCATAGAAGCTCAGATTCGGACATCAGCAGGGCTTAACCAGAGCTACACGGATCACAAGCTCCAAAACAGAACCCAAAATACTCCTTGACCCCCCTCAAGTCATATGATCTGATAAGAAACATGCAGCAGGCTGGAGTGCTTCACAGGCATCTGAGAGTAGAGCTAGATCCACGCAAGCAGAACTGAAGCCAAACCAAAACAAACATCCTGCAGCGGCGTTTAGAAGTGAAATAAGCGTGAAGGATAATACCAAATCAGAAAACACAGGACGATTTGTGATTTGTTATGTAAACTGTCCAAAGACAGGACACTTCCAATAAAGTCAACACACCTTCCGTCATCATAGATACTCTTTGTATGCTGTTACAGGGGTCCACTACCACTCACCCCCATGTAAGAGATCAGAAGGCAAAGGATTAACAGATTGACAGTAAGGGGTAAATAGCACAGGGAGTAAACACAACAGGGTAAACATAATCTTAACAGCTTAATACAATATTTTAAGTGTGAAATGTGATAGTGTGAAATATTACTGTTCCTCTTGAATGTGGCAACAACTTCAAAATTTTACATTGTGAATTCTCAAATTGATCTAAATTCAATATTCTTACACTACTTTCAGTAAACTAGCTCCAATCAAGAACCACAATAAGTGGTCATGGTGCTCACACAATGTGTTTGAAACCTGTGTTTGTGTAGATGGGGAGGTACCTGTAGCACAATGATTAGGCGTCTGTCCAACCGCTTTGTCCTTGTCCCCTTGTGGGGACGCCAGCCGATGTCTTTGCCTCTGTCAGACTGAAGTCACACAGTGGTTATAAATAGAGTGGTCACATGTGGAGCACACGTCCTGTCCTCCATTAAATGGCCGAGGTGTGAGATTTCAACTGGCACTAACACAGGCACCTCTATACCGCCATTACAATCCTGGATAATAAATTATATCATTGCAATAAAGAATAATTGCCACACGCAGGCAGTGATACATTTTTGAATCTGCAGTAGAAATTTTGGAGATGTTCATCACATCAATGTCACCTCAGTATGTAAATGTCTCAATTTACTTACCCTTATTCCACCCAGTGGATAGAGTTCTTCAATTAAAAAGGTAAAGTAGACATCATCTTAGGTTCCAACCAGGGGCAGAAGAGGCGACTTCAGTGCAACAATAAACCAAGAAAGGGCGTCGAGATGAAAATTGGGAAAAGGTGCTTTATTTCTGTGAACGCAACCAACATTTTCAAAACGTTCTTCATCACCACTCAAAATACCTACATAGATCATTGCAAAATCAATACATCATCTGTAGAAAACAATATACACACGTTCATATCGTTTGTTTGGCTGTCATTAAGCAAAAGGGAGAGTTTCGCTGGAATGATAAATACTTTTTAAATTGGTAAGGATTTCCTTCAGACTTCTCTACATGAGGATGGAAGTCATTGCACTCTATTTTCAGCAAAGATATAAAATCTATCCGAAATTAAATAAGGTCTAGTAAATAAGCTGGTAATGATCAGCCATGTTTTGTAGTTCCACATAAAGGCCACTGGATATTTAGAAATTGTCAATCACATATAATCAACACTTTCTTGGCTTCTTCTAAACCTCACTATGGCACAAAGCGATATCTTTAAAACTTCACACAACGTTTTGGCAAAAGTTACAATTCACAACGCTACAACAACGTTGCAATCTACCAAAACAACAAAAAAAAGAACCAAACGACAACAGGAAAACTCCCTCACAGCAGAGTGGAGAAACTGTTCAAGTTTGGCTCAAGCAGCAGCTGACAACCTCAGCTAAGTAAAGTGCTATGGCATCGAGTAATTCCTCTGCAGGTTAAACTCGTTTAACGTTGTACACTTATATTACAAAACCCAACGAGCCGCATAGTCTTGCAAGGAGGGATGTTTAGGAATGTAAATGATGCACGTTGGTACACACTCATTTCGGCTGAGCATGTGGAATCTTATTCAAACACATCCATACAGTGCCAAGGCTCTTAGAACAAAATAAACATCCTTGGCACATGACA
Source organism: Carapus acus (assembly GCA_900312935.1). Taxonomy (NCBI): domain Eukaryota; kingdom Metazoa; phylum Chordata; class Actinopteri; order Ophidiiformes; family Carapidae; genus Carapus; species Carapus acus. The sequence continues at coordinate 81,820 of OMPJ01039270.1, read as the reverse complement.
ATTCAATCATCCCGATTTGTACAAGTAAAACTCAGAAGATGAGTGCACATACAAAATATTAAATAAATATTGGGTGAAAATTCATGAGGAAAAACAGTGTACAGTACATCCAGTGTCTAGGAACCAGGGTTGAAAAAAAAAGAAAACCCACACACAGCTTGGGACGACAAAGGCTGACAGACAAACGCACATTAAGACACAAAGCCAAAATAAACCCAAGCCTTCCCAGCAAATATCCTTCAACCACCACAACAACAGCTCCACATTTCACATTGAGATAGTTGAAGCCGGTAAATATGTCTATTTTGCAGATATCTTTGGTGCAGGTCAGTGTCTTATCACATTTTTTACCATTACACTCCTGATAAATGCAGCCTGAGAATGAGCGTCGCATGATTGAAAGACTAGAATAATAATGATCACAATAATAATGATAATAACGATGCAGCAGCGGCAGTGATGGACGATATGACTGGAGTTGGCAGGACTCTTGAGCTGACGCTTGTTTCTGCGCAGGAGGAGCAAACCACATTCCTGAGCTTTATATGCTACCTTCTTCTCTCCGCCCCTCCTTCCTTCGCTCTCAGTCTCCTACACGCTGTACTCTTTGGCAGTGGGAGTGTTCAGCACAGCGGCAGAGCCAAGTGATGACGTCGCGGTGGGCCGTTCCCTCCTGACATAGCGGGTCTTCCGCCCTTGGGGGCAAAGAACAGACAGAGTGTGGGGTGAGTCTAAGGAAGTAAGCAGGGAAGGGAGAAAGGAAGGAAGGAAGGAGGGAGGGAACGTGGCAATCACTTGAATACGGCTGTGTGTGAGAAGTCACAGATTGCGTTGTTTACGTGATGCAAGATTTCCAGCGCTGCAGGGGAACACTGAACGTTTCTTTTGTTGGTTGACTAGCTCGGCAAAACATCAAAACCGGTTGTGCAGAGACAGATAGTTTGGATACAATGGGCTCTTTGTTTTTCTTACCTGATGTGGAGGGTATCATGACAGCCTGGAAAGAATAAGAAAACTTGTAAGTTTTTCTGACAGATAAAAGGCAGCACAAATTTGACAAATACTAAAAAAAAGACTCACTGTTTCGCTAGGCTGGAATATGAATGCTGTCAAACAACACACAGAGTTCATATCAATGCTTATTCGTAAGTATAAAGTGTGAGACACACACACACACACACACACAGACACACTGAGATTTACTGGGTGTGGTGGATAACATTATCAGCTGAAAGGTTCCCTGCAGCAACAGTACACACACGCACACGCACGCAAACACTTAAAGACATGCACATACACGCACACACCTTTGTTGCGTTGATAGAAGATGTTAGGGAGGCGGTTGGAGCGTTTAAGGTAGAAGAAGGATGCGACGGAGAGGATGAGGAACAGGCTGATCAGCAAGGTTCCGAAGAGCAGGGAGGCGGCCACACCTGGCCCTCCTGTTCCAAACACAACAACAACAAAACAGGAAACAGTTTGTTAAAGTGTAAATCAAGCTTGAAGTCAATTTTTTTTCTATAGCGCCAAATCATGACAGAAGTTATCTCAAGGCGCTTTCCAACATGGAGCAGGTAGAGCTCCTCAACATGTAAACAATCAAGGTCTATGGGATGGACACACAGGGACCAGACATATCCTCCATTAGCAACAGTGGCCAGGCTGCATGTGGGTGGCCAACCCCCTTGACCAGCAGCGGGGTTGAAAAAGAGAGGGAAGCAGACAGAGGTGTAGGGATACACAGATATAGGGATGCACAGCAGTAGCAGCAGGACCCAGATTTTTGGAGGTCCGTCATCACTGGTCGTGTTCCAGCTGCGGAGTGCGGGTTTATAAATCACCAGACGAAGACTCCAGGTGGAGTCGGTTACCCCAGAAGGAGCCCGGAGTCAAAGCAGCGACCTAAGTGGTTTTTGGATGGCTACTCTGCCTCCTGAATCATGTCAACCCTGATAAAACAAGACTCGAATTTTAACGGATCTGAAAAGACACACAAGTGCATCAAACGGGATAAAACAGGGCAGAATGTCGTACCTATTTTGGGAAAGACTGTAGTGACTGTGGTGTGGTTCTTTCGCTCCACCGTGTAGTCTGAGGAGAGTAGATCGGCCAAATCAGACACAAATAGACATATAAACAGACTGTTAAGAATCAACTGTGAGATCTCCTTACTGTATGTGCAGGATGTTAAATTCTCTACATCCACAGTTGCTGAGTCGCAGAAGATGCAAACTGTGTTGCTGTTCTCAAAGATGCGCAGGAAACATCCTGAAGCAGGTAAATTAAATTAATTCTTTTGTTAGATATATGGCACATATTCAAAAGAAAACTATAAGAGATTTGGAGGGAAAATATATAAAAAACAGTAATAACATGCTTTGCACTGTGCTCTTCATTTTAAATGACAGAGGAGTTGTTGTCACCTGAAGAATTAATTCAAAAATCCAAGTTCCCCCGAAAATCCCAAAATGCTTTTGTGTCAAAATGAAAAGTGAGAGTAACTCCCTCCCTCATGTAGCATCACTTAAGTATTGCTCCTGACTTTAATGATTTGCTAAACTTGTTTTGTTGTGTTTTTTTCCTCTGTGTATCTGCCTGCTTGCATTTTTCCTGATCCATCTTATCACAACAGCACTGGCTCAAGCATTAACACTTTTCTTTTCCATGGGTAAGCAAAGGCATTATTGTTTGTCTGATTAGAGGACTTGTGACATGTTGCAGAGCAAAGTGATAGATAGATAGATAGATAGATAGATAACACTCTAAGAACTTGACTGATTTACTGTGTTTGAGAACTATTTGAGTCACTCTATGTACACAGAGTCTCCACTATGATTACACTGATTTGCAATGAATACAGTGAAAGGTTCCAGGTACCAAAATGTTTTTTTACCGGGTTCACAGTGTGTGTCATTAGAGCATGAGACGTTCATTCTCTGTTTATCGCCACAGCACTCCACTGAATTATGGTATAGAGCCTGTAAGGCAGAAATAAAAAATACAAACAATATATTATGTATTAGAAAGCAAAGAAATGTGTCCAGCACTATGTGATAGTCCATTGCTGTTACCCTGGTAACGGGAGTTTCAGGTCTGATAAGAATCACGGTAGCAGCCATGACAAGCAGGAATGATAGAGCCATGGCTGAACCTTTCCACAACAAAAAAGGCAGAAAAACAATTAGCCACGCATGTCGTATTTAAAATCGTCGTTTTATCTCCTGTACGAGGATTCTGAAGGTCACACAGGCACCGATCGCAAAAATTAAATATAATATCTAAACAAATTGTGTTAGATCGCAGAGGTTGTAGCTTGTTAGCACGTGCCACTGTGACCATCCGAAAGGCGTCATTAATAACAATATTTTCACACCATCTTGGTCGTCTTGTATAATTTATACCGTCACACACCTGAATTCATAGACACAGAAACTGAGACACAGACAGTCTCTCTCATACAGACACCCCCCCATACAAACACACACACATTTCAATACACCACCACCGCAGTCCATTCGTAAATAATAGAACAAAAAAGTTGACTTACCGACCAGAACAGCAAGGACGCGCGCTGAACGGCAGCGCTCCGTTATTTTTGAGATGTAAAGTTACAGCACTTACGGATGAATGACCGTGAAATGATGCCGTTTGTGTGTCGGATTTGTGATTACAAACACTGTCGTTTCTCTCTGTGATGATCCTCCTCACACAGGTTAGATCACCATGGGCACATCCGGGTGTGCCTTTCACAATAACATTACTGTTTTGTGACGATACTGTTAAAATAGACAAAAGCAGAACAGTAATACAACCAACTAATTATCTGCATGTGTAAGTTAAATCGATTCAAATATTTCTTTAAAATTTCTTCATTTTGCTAGTTCTCTAATGTCAACGGAAATGCGACAGCGCAGAATTCACCATCCTTTTAAAGCATCAGTTAGTCACCATCAATCCGGTTAATCAAATAGATTTGGCATGAAATGATCACGGATATCACTAAGAAATAAATTATGCATTCGACAATCATTTTGTCATCAACACTGACCTAATTGTCTGCACTATTTATGGAAACGTGCACTTCGAGGCTCACCAGCGCAAAGCCGTCTCATATATTTCAACAACGGTACCTGAACACATCGCAGTCACCTTCCTTGGAGTGTCGATGGCGGGAAATTTAAATGTCCCATAATGTTTCCAGAACAGGTCGGAGTTGTGTCCACTAAAGGACCGCTGCACTATATCTAGTGTGACACTGGTGTCTATACTTAAATCGTAATCAATAAGTGTACCCAAAGTAACTGTGACAGGGTGCAGAAGTTCACTTAACTGACATTAGCCTGAGTAGCTAACGCAATTGTTTTCATGACGCTGCATTGCAACTAACTAAAAAAAAAATCAATCTTTCTTGTTTAACAGGCAACAAGACCGAAATTGAGTCCAAACCTGTGGGACATAAGGGAAGTCATGAACATCAAAATGGGAAGCAGGTAGTCATATGACAGCATGTATAGTCACCTATAGTATGCAAAATGTGCTACTAGAAAAAAATGTCTTCCTGAATGTTTGCATGTCTGTGTTAGTATGTAATTTATTTGTATGCATATTTTGAGCTGCAGTGCTATCAGGAATGCTGCTACCAATGGTTACTCCAGTTTACCAGACTCCCAATGTGCAGTTTGGCCTGAAAGTTCTCAGGTAGCTTCTCAGGATCTGAGTTTATCATCCAGGACATCTCAGAGGAGCTCCCAGGAGGTCCTGCAGCTTCGTCCCCCATTGCCACACCTGCTCTGTGTTGCTGTTGTTGGTTGAAGATTTTTCGTATGCATACATCTAGAGTTAGTGCTATGAAATAACAAAAACATCAATTCCCCAATAACCTCAAATGGCTCATTACATTTGCAGTATTACTACCAATTAACATTAATCAATTGAGGTTGGAACTGTTACAGGCATTTGTGGGTGCAGTCCACATGTGGTCGAATTTTAGAGTGAAGACAATTTTAAAATCTAACCATGCAACTTGTTTCAGGTGAACGAAACTCAGATTTTAAGCAATTACCTCTCCCAGCCTCCCCTATTTGCAGACCATAAGGACAGATTCAAAGTCAATAGCTTTCTGGATAGATTTGAAGAGGACAAGAGAAGGGCGAAACAGAAGTTTGAAAGGTATCCATCCCTGCCAGGAACTCAGTTCCAGAATAACACATGCATTAGAATAACTCAATCTCTTTTCTTGTTTGCTTTCACAGTGAAAATTTCGCAAAGGATTTTCAACATATTCAAGAAGTGCTCAACACCGTGAGTGATGATGAAAATTCTTCCTCTTGGTTTTACTTTTAGACTTTGTGTTTGATTGCACAAAATTGATCTTGTAATGTTTCCAGATGCAACCTCTTCTCAGAGGCACAGAACAGAATACAACTGAATGCAAAATGCTCCTTGGGGAATTTAATAATTTTGCATCAAATTGTAAGTTCCCCTGACGTTTTTTCTTTTCTTTCTCAATTAAGAAATGGGGTCACTCTCCAGCTGGTCCAAAGGGTGAATTAATCCCTGACCACCAGTAGATGACGCTCTTTGCCTTGTGACGATTAGTCCTTCACTTTGAAAAAAAAATATGTGGTGGTGAATAATTCGTGTATCGTTCGTTCCCTCCATCTTCGTTTTTGAATTAAAAACGAAAAAAACGAAAAACAAAACTGGAAAATATTCAGCTTGGATACAAAATACGAAATGGAAAAAAGGGACTCGGGGACTGAATCTGATTTTATTGCTTCATTGGTCCTGTTTTCCTGACCCTAAAGTTTGGTAAAGAGCGGTACTTCAGCCATCATCTATCGATCATGGCGGAGCTGGAACCACACGCTATCAAGGAGCTATTCGACAGCAGTTTGACACACGCCCAAATATCTCGGTATAAGTTAGAGCGGTGGCAGGACTGAATGCTCCTGGCTGCTGTGATCAATCGTGGTGGCTAGCAAGCATGAATGCTAGAAAGCTACCGCTCATCACCAACTTTCCGGGTCACATACACCGGCCCAATTGAATAATAAAATCTAATTCAGTCCCGGAGTCCCGTTATTCCATTTCTCCATTTCGTATTTTCTCTACAAGCCGAAAAATAAATAATGAATGTTTTTAATTTTTGATTCAACAACAACAACAAAAAAAACCCCAACAACAACCAGAATGTTTTTTGTCTTGTCGTTTTTGATTTAAACACAAAAATGGAAAGAACGAATGACACACGGATTGTAAATCCATGTCGACTTCAGAATCAGTAGATGGGTACCTCTGTGAAGTTTATACCTGCCCCTTTACTCGTCTAACACAGTGAATAGTAACTTGAGCAGTCTACAGAGTGATGTTTCCGAACAGTTTGGGAGTTTGCAGAGTAAAGTGAGATCTCAAACTGAAACTTTGAAAGAAATGGATGAGAGGGTGAACAAGGTAAATCAAGCATGAATCATTTATCAGCTCAGAATTAGACACTTGTTCTCATTTTTATTATATTATTTTTGCATTTGACAGACTGAACTCGGTTTGATGGAACTCAACTCAAACATGCATAGCATAAAAGACAGTCTTGAGTTTTTGAGGGAGGAGTGTGGAAAAGAGCAAAGAATGCTTCAGGAGGCCCTGGATATTTTCAACCCTTTGCTGTCAAAGCTTTTAGCAAAGCCAAAGCATGAGGGGGTAACAGACTGCGCCATCCAAACGGAACCAGAACAGCTCCAGCCAGTCCAGCAAGGTATAAAGGACAGGAAGAGGACACAGCCTTCATCACAGTGTCACCACATCATTGAACCTCCCCCTCAGAACACCAAGTGCCACCACAGGAAGAGGAGATCCCCTTCACGAGCTCCTACAAGGAGCAGCAGGAGAACACTGACAATGCCAGAGTCAACAAAGACCAACAAAGTAGACAAAAACAGACGCTATAGCAGTTCAGCTCCAGGCTGTGAGCTCAGGATCGTGGCCAAGCACACAAAATCTGACTGTCAGACACCAGGCACAAAGGAGTGCAGAGCCTCTGATGTGGTGCGCTCCTTCATCACACCCCTCAGCTGCTGGTCCCAGGACAGTGAAAACTCTTTGTTCATCACAGGAGATGAACCTATCCCGGGGAAACTTCCCACTGAAGACAGCAGAAAGAAACAAGGCTTCTGGCAACTCTTTGATTTTGATTCTCACTCTGAGTGATTTTGATTCTGGGTTGTGTCGAGGAAGAGTAAAGTTTGTAGAGGGTGTGCACACAAAATTTTTCAAATTTTTTTTGCAAAGTGTTTGATGCTGTCAGTTTTGATACCATCCCATCCTCTTTGGAATGAATAATGAAACTCAGAGAAACTGACAAAGTTTAGCTTTATGCCTCCTGCTCTAACATTCAGACATACAAGTTATATTTATGATTACCGGTAATGTAGTTTGGTACATGGAATCCTGTAGAATCTGTTGTACAGATGTTTCATTGAAAATAAATGTCGTGCCCTTTGACCACATTGTTTCTGTCATGCCATGATGTGATGCCACAATGTTAAATACCGCAACTTGTTGTGAAGAAAGACACATCATTGCATCATTGTCCAAACAAATTCTTAATAGTACTCCACAAAACAGCTGAGGTTTACAAAGCTCAACAATATTCAGCAAAAAGAGAGGGTAACAACAAATAAATCATACAAAAGAATACAGTACACTGGCACAATTGTAGACTTAAATAGGGTAATGATTTTCCCTCCACTAGTGGGACATGTCCTATTTTTGGAAATGTGTGCTTTACAAAGGTTTAAATGTATCTTGCGCTCTTAATTTTTGGCCACATGCGATGGCTTTCAGGAAATACCATGACAGATACTGTTCTACACAGCCAAGAAAAACAGTTCATGTGCAAATTGCATTTCTGTGTCTTACATTTATCAGTGAGATTGTAATTATCTTTAGGTTCCTGTTCTTGCGGGGCACAGAGACCTTTTTCTTACTATAACTCAACAGGTTCCGTTGGCCCAACAGTAAGTGCATTAACTAATCAACCCAAAGATTCTTTCACTGATCCAGTAAATCTGGTGGTGGTGCCAGGAGCGCCCGTGGGTTCAGGCTGGCCACCAAGCAGACGTCATAGTTATCATGCATCAGGGCCCGCCGAGCCACCACTGCCCACCGATTCTCCCAGGGGTCAAACTCCAAAATGTCCTTGGTGATGTCATCATGCCGATCTGGGAGATTCCAGGGAAACCAAAATATGAGAACAACTCATAAAGATGTGACAAGTTTGAAGTTTTTTTTTTTCTTAATATTACCTGCTCCTTTGTAGTAACCGCAAATGTACAGTTTTCCCCCCACCACGCCTGCATTGGGCGCATTGGTGCGCAGCGACAGTTGTGCTGATGGTAGCGAGGGTCCATCCCTCCAGGTGTCCCCATCTGGGTTGTAGATCTCCACAGAGTCCAGACAGTGACGTGACTGACCACGGTCTAGACCTTCGCAGCCGATACCACCTGTGGATGGTAAGAATGTATTCAGTATATCAATTACAAACAAATATCTTGGAAATTCAATCTTGAATGCAGGCTCCTCTGTGAGTGACTTGTAACTGTTCTTTAGCAAGATTGTGAGCCCACTAACGTCACACCTGAAATAATGACGCTAGGTCAAAAGCAGAGAAACAATTTGATATCAAAATTCAAAAACTGCTTCTACACGATTGTATAATATTTACGGAAAACCAAAAGTTGTTATTTGTTTCATCTAACTGGCAAAATTGTTGATGATTAGATGAATTTTGTTGATACAACACAAAGGAAAGGAAAGTGGAAGATATTTTCCTATCTGCTTAAGTATTGCGGAGAAAAATACACATTTGACACATTTGATCTAGAAATTGATTTTTACCCATCACAACAATCTCCCCATTGAGTGCCACAGTGCTGCAGCGATATCTTGAGTACTTCATTGGTGTGAGCTCCGTCCACTTATTCGTGTTTGGATCATACTCTAGTAGTCGGTTACTCAGGCGGTCTGGCTCATCATCCATCCTGTAAGACTGGGAGAAAATGGACAGAGGGATGGTGTGAATGTCAAAGGAGGAGCAAATGCATTCAGGGAGAAGCAGTAATGTTTCTTTTTCAACATTATTTATCACTCATAGGTGCATCCATGTCACCTGTGGTGTCCGACCACCAATCACATAAAGCCGATCCTTCAGTCTGACTGCACTGTGATAGGCCAGAGGCAGGGGCAACGGGGCGGCGCTGCGCCAAGGTCCTCCCTGCAGAGACCATCGCTCCACGCAATTGGTGATGAGATGCTGGTTTTTCAACTTCATCAGCCCACCAACCAGGTACAGTGTATCGCCCAGGGAGCCCAGAGTGTAGGAGTCACGGTACTCTGCCGACGTCAGCCGCTCCCAAGTGCCTTGGGCCTCCACTTTGTACCTGGCAACCCCAGACAGTAACTGGCACCATCTCACTACATACAAGAGATGTTCGGTGTGATGCCCAGGGGGTCACACGAAAGCGGTGTTGGATGTAAATAAGTAATTTTAGAGGAGCAGAGGATCAAAATGGCGCTTGGGCAGTGTGGGCATGACATTGGAATAAAAAGAAACCATGGAATCAATATCAAATGGTTAGGAAAGTACCAGAACAACCCCCAGAATAATAAACGTTACCCCTCCGTACCTGAAAATTTCAACGTTCATGTTCTTCTGTCGAGCCATTCTGCGTGCACTTGCTTCTCCTGCCACAATGATGTCGTTGCCTTCAGTCACAACGCCAGTGCACACATAGCCCAGAGCATCTCCATATCGAGGGGAAGTGATGAAATAGGTGTGACCTGTGGATGGAGCATAGCAGAAGCTGCTCTCGGCGTAGTTGCCACACCGAGACCGAATCCCGCTGCTGTCATTGCCGATGCACAGCAGCAAGTCGGTGGTCTCCATGCCGTACCGCAGCTTCAGCCTTCGAGCTGCAGCCGAAGGATGCATAGACGTGACCTCAATGGCCTCCTGCAGCATCTCCACACATTCAGCTTCTGCCAACACAGCTGTGTTCCTCTTCATCGTCACTCTGAGGTAGTCTGGACTAATTAATTGCAGACGGACTTTTCTCAAGAGCTCTGGGAGATGCGGAATACGTGACTCCCTATCCAAAGTCAAGTGATTGACCCAGCGGAGAACGACATCCAGAATGGTCTCTTCTCTTGAAATGTTCAGGTCATCAGAATTCAGCAGTTTTCCCAGTTGATGGGCCTCCAGCTCTAGCACCTCCTCATTTTGGCAGACTTGGATGAAATTCTGTCGCATGTACCGTTCAGCATGGTCAGCCAGTTCCTCTGCTCCGAGGTCACGTGCAAAGTAATACACGCCAAGGCAGTTGGACGCGTCCATGTTCTCCATCATGTGCTGCTGGCAACACGTGAAAACGTCGTCCATCTGCAGGAGGAAGGCCGCAATGGAGATGCCTTGGACGTTGGCATTGGTTAGTGGCAGATCTGAGCAGTACATGTAGTTGAGGAGCAGAGCCAGGCTGTCTGCTGGCGTGTCTCGTAAGAAGATCTCTCTGGTGCTGCACTCCCGCAGGCCACACGTGAACATGACGCGGAAGTAGGGGCTGAAGGCCGACAGAACCACACGGTGGCAGGGAAAACTGACACCCTCGGCAACCAGCACCACGTCCGTAAGGTACTCACTCTCCCTCATCTTTCTCAGCTGGCTGAGCAGCACCAGCCCGTGTTTGGCTGTCAGATCCATGCTGCCACACTGGAAGTGAGAAATCGCAGGAAGTTATCAGAGGTGTGTGCCACGCAAATATAGTATGGGATGTCTCTCCTGAAAAACAAGATCGATAGTTAAGTTTTCACTGTGTTATGTTACCTGTCACTGTAGTTTCTAACGAGCTGTCACACTGCCCCTGCTGGTTGCAAGCTGGATGAACTTCAAACCCTCTAGACCACGGGTCACCAATTCTGTACTTGCAGTGCATGTGCACCTGCAAGGACCACAGAAGGTGCTTTGTGAGGCATGTTCTCAAATGTGGGGCATGTTCTTAAATGTGGGGAGAAATTACAATGGAGCTGTCCTGTCACATAGTATTCTTACTACCACTACAATTATTATTACGCCATTTTCTTGTAGGAAGTTTGTATCAAACAAGTAAGCCCATTGTACTGCTGGACCCATAATGTAACTCTCAACCTCAAAATGTTCGATTGTCCCCTGTTCTAAAGCGACTCTAAATGTAAGCATACGACATGCACAGAACACACTTTTGTAAATACCTGTATGAAAATGTCATAACTTGTTGAAGTTTTTTATTCCAGTGAATGTTAAATTTAGCTCTTTCAAGAACCACTGCTTCTCATTGAAGTTGCAGCTGTTGTTTTTTTTAGTATTTTCTGGGATTTCAGAGGATCAGGATCAAGTGTTTGTTTTGCCTCATTTCAGCATGATTCCATAAACCTTCATCACATTTTAAATCACAATTTCAATAAACTTTCTCTCAATTCATTTTCCGATCACAGACACTGATACTGCTCACTTTATTGCAAATAACACCTTTTATAGTCTGCAAAGCACCAAACAATTTCATGCATCGGTACCTTGAAAATGTGTCCACCGACCTCTCCGCTGCTTTTCCTCCAATTCTGCTGTACCTCTTGGCCAACACAGACCAGTAACTGTCTGTGTTTCTCGTCAGCTTGCATGTGCCTCTCGTGCTTTTGACTTGACGAGAATGTTTTGAGCCATTGCCTCAGACAAAGCTATGCAACCCCCCCCCCACGGCCCAGGCCCTCTGAGTTATAGGACCAAAAATAGATGCTGTTTTTGCTGCCTGCAAAGAGGTCAGACAACCGACACATCGGTAACACAGCAAAGGCAATTGGTTATTATGACCTTTGTAAACTCTTTAGTCTTTTTCTAGGGTGCTCCCCTATTGTTGTAATATACACTTTTACATCAATTTCAGTGACTGTGAATGTTGCTCTGTCACGTGCTGGCAGCTCTGGAATGGCTGAATTTAAACTGCAAGCACGGGCTCGGATGGCAAAATAACGCTCTTAAAGGAGCCGTCAGCAGACTTTTCTGCGAATTAGATGTGGTCATGAATACAATTCTGAAAAACAACATGTGGCCACATCATGTCAACAAGCAAAGCACATGTTCAATTCTAAAAACTTTTTTTTAAACCTTCATTTTCTTATCTTGCTATGCTCATTCCATATTGTTTATTCATACATGTTTTGTGCTTCAGTCCAAAGCAGTTAAACAGCACTTTACCTAGTTCCATGCCAATATGTCATTTCATGACTCATTAGCATAATTTCTGCTGGTGTACGGAAGACGGAAAGGGATCTGAATATGTCTTCGTTACCATTCAACAAACTTCATCTGCTGCCTTTTTGGGAGCATTAGTTTACCCTTTGTTTATCCTCGTCAGCAGTAACTGTCACAAAAAGCAGACTAAACAGTGATCTACCCTTCCTCCCGTCCTAACATTGGTAAATGATTAGCCAACGTCAGTTATATCTGCAGGTGAACACTGTGATGAGCAGAGGATTATCAGAAGCTATGGATGGGCAGTTTGCTCAAACCTCATAACACATCTGCAAAGAGATTAGGAGGAGTGATATCATCTATACTCTACAGATTAGATCAGTCATTTAGGATTAAAAGTCTATTTAGCCAACATTTGGACATAATCAGAACTGACCTACACCAACATGCTTGGGACATACCGAGTGGAGCGCGATATCCTGGATGAGAAGACACTAGCAAAGGTGTCACAGAGAAAAAGTTACTCAGAAATTCACCCTTGCCTTAAGGACCGTCTGAGGGATTCTCTGCGGTGAGGCAAGCTTCATCATCGATTACCCTAATCCTAGCCCTTAGGGTGAGGGTTAGAGTTATCAATATTCTGCTTGAAGATGATTCAGGTTCAATCTGTGAATTTTCAATGTATAATTCTTTTCCAGATGCACTCTACCCAAACTGAAACGAAGCATTTTAGGCAGCTTGCCCATATTAAACTGGCTGCGCAAGTATTCAGTGTGGGACTATGGCATGCCTGACCTCATCTCTGGCATCAGTGTAGGCATCATGCATCTGCCCCAAGGTGAGGACATTGTTGGTGTGTTGCTGTTATCTAACATCAGAAACAGTTCTGACTTCTTCTGTTGCTTTCCACAGGAATGGCATACGCACTGCTGGCATCTTTGCCTCCTGTGTTTGGGCTCTACACCTCCTTCTACCCAGCTCTGGTCTACTTCTTCTTTGGAACATCGCGACACATTTCCATCGGTAAGCCTTGCAAGCAGCAGAGCAGGCTCTCCCTCAAAGTGGTGAAATAATACCTGAATGGTGTGTTCAGGTACTTTTGCTGTCCTCAGCATTATGGTGGGCAGTGTGACGGAGAGGCTCGCTCCAGACGTTGACTTTCTTAAAATGAATGGAACGAACCTGACTGTGGAGGTGGATCTAAATACAAGAGATGCCTACAGAGTACAGGTGGCAGCGGCTGTAACTGTCCTGGGAGGAATTTTTCAGGTCAGCACAGCAGCACCCAGCAGTGAATGTGGAACTCATTTCATACCTCTAGCTCTGATGTTTTGGTGTGTGTGTTTGTTTAGGTGGTGCTGGGGTTGGTAAAGTTTGGATTTGTTGGGACGTATCTATCGGAGCCGCTGGTGCGGGCCTACACCACGGCGGCAGCTGCTCACGCTGTTGTGGCTCAGTTGAAGTACATCTTCGGAGTGTCTCCCACACGATTCAGCGGCCCTCTGTCGCTGATCTATGTGAGTGCTGAGACAGACACTTGAAATTCAAAAATGTTGGTATCCTCTTTAAGTGCACAGAGGGCACAGCTGGAGTCTAAACGCATTGCTAAGGGACAAATTAAAGGTCTGGTCAGCAGACAACTGCTAATGATATTCACCTCCATGCTTAATCAGTGATCTATCCAAATATGGATCAAGTACAGTCTTTTACCTCAGTTTTAGTGTCTGCACAATGATACATCATGAGTCTGAAATGTCAAAGATTTGCATTCCTACAGCCAATACATGAAGATACCTCAGTGCACATGCTTATCTTTGTTCTCAGACACTTGTGGATGTTTGTGCCTTGCTACCAAAAACTCATCCCCCAACTCTTGTGGTCAGCATCATATCCATGGTGTGTCTGATCGCAGCTAAAGAGTTCAACTCCTTCCTCAGTCCCAAACTCCCACTACCGGTCCCTGTGGAGCTCATCACAGTAAGTACACACACACATTCTATCTCAACACCTTTGTCAATTGCTGATGCCAGCAGGATTTAAGACAGACTCAGTGGAAACAAACTGCTGAAGAAGCAGTTGTGGAGAAGCCGACTAAAGTTCACAACAAAAGCGTCCAACTTAGGACTTGTCATTACCGTTGCATATCAACCATGTTTTTAATGATTGTAGCCCGGTGGTTAATGTATGACAACATTTGATTTTAAGTTTATGTGTGTGTATGTCTCTGTGAGAGACCATATGTATATGTGATGTGCATGTGTGTGATTTTTGCAGATTGTTGCAGCCACCTTAATATCATTTTACGCAAAATTGAACACCAACTACTTGATTTCTGTGGTTGGTGAAATTCCCAGTGGGTGAGCAACCAACAAACCATGCCTTTGTTTCTCTCTTTCTTTTCTTATATTTCTGTATTCTCACCCATGTCAAAAATATAAGCAAGTCATAGACAGCTATCCACCTTTTTGTTGTTGTACTATTGCTCAGCCTGAGTCCTCCCAGCCTTCCTGATGTGAGCCTATTTAGGGAGGTGATTGGCGACGCCTTTGCCTTGGCCATAGTTGGATATGCCATATCCATCTCACTTGGAAAAACATTTGCTCTCAAACACGGATACAAAGTCGACAGCAACCAGGTGAGAAGGAGGTGTTGATATCTGCTGTTTCCATCTGAGTTCACGAAGAGTGATGGTATCCCATGCTTTTCATCAATCAAGGAGCTGGTGGCCCTCGGTCTCAGCAATGCCGTGGGCGGATTTTTTCAGTGCTACTCTGTCTGCTCCTCCATGTCACGCAGCCTTGTACAGGAGACCACTGGGGGAAAAACACAGGTCAGAATGTAAGAGTCAGAAATACCTTGCTCACTTTCACTGGGCATTGGTGGGCAGATAGGCACATGGGTAATGAGAAAGGTAGGTAGGTAGGTAGGTAGGTAGGTACTTTGTTGATCCGTTGACGTATTGATCCTGGAAATTTAAAATATTAATAATGATAATAATAACACAGTGAGAGAGAGCAAGAGAAAACTAGTGGCTAGAAGCATAATGCAAGCATCAGCAAGTGTAAATAAGCTATGATATGATGTAAATAAGCTATCATATGATATGATGTATGTTTTTTGGGGCAGTGGTGTCTACGAATCGAACTGAAGCAATCTTGATTCCAGTCTCCAGCTAGAAAGATGGTGAGGTGTCCTCATGCAAGGCACTGATTCTCAATTGCAATCCTGGGATCCTTACCAAGCTGTTTCTTGCTCTGTGAATAGAGAGGAATTATTTCCATCATGATAAAAAAGTAGTTGGTCAAATCCAAATAAAAAAGACACTGTGTTGTTCTTACGGAAAGTAGGTGGGTACTTGATTGATCCAATGATGCAGCAATCCAGGAAATTTCGACAAAATTTCAATTTGGATCTCTCTCTGTGTCTACAGATGGCAGGATTGGCCTCAGCAGTGATTGTCTTAGTGACTATTTTGAAGTTAGGCCCTCTGTTCCAGGAGCTCCCAAAGGTTTGTCAGCAGCAATAAAGGGTGCAATTCCATCAATGAACTATTTCTGAGTATTTGCCACATTTGCTTTATTTCAGGCAGTACTGGCAGCCATTGTCTTTGTCAATCTGAAGGGTATGTTTAAGCAGTACGCAGACATTGCTAGGCTCTGGAGGACGAGCAAGGTGGACCTGGTGAGAGAAGAAATTCTTTCTATTCACAAGTGCCGACATTCCATTTCCATTGGAGCGGCTGATTGCGGACACTTGCTCTCTGCCCTCAACAGGCGGTGTGGCTGCTGACTTGGATGTCAACTCTGCTGTTCAACCTGGACATGGGCCTTGTTGCCTCCATCACCTTTGCTTTACTTACTGTCATTTTTAGGACGCAGATGTAAGGTTCAGCTCTATATGTGAGCATGGTGGGGTGTGAGAGATATGAGATTGTGAATACTCTCTGTGTCTTTTCTCAGGCCGACATACTCTGTTCTAGGAAACGTTCCAAACACTGAGCTCTATGTGGATATAGAGACCCACAGAGAGGTGAAAATGTCAGCTGGAGAGAGAATCACGTCAACCAATACTGTATGGCCCATGGTCTGCATTCTGTATTTGTCAGGCGAGAGAGGTTCCAGGTATCCTGATATTCCGATCCTCTGCCACCGTCTATTTCGCAAATGCTGATCTCTACCTTGAGGCCCTGAAAGAAAAGGTCTGTTCACTTTACCCCACATTTCAACCTCTGGTCCAATTTTCTCATCCTTGTTTATAATCATTTTGAAGTCATATTTGATTGTCCTTCCCTGTCTGTTGCTAGAGTGGCCTGGACATCAGCAAAATGATTATATACAAGAGGAGGCAGGAGGCAAAACAGAAACGCAGAGAGAAAAGGGCTAAGCGGAGGGCCAGAAGGCAAGAAAAACGCGAGGTAAATCAAAGTTAGAGGTTCTGCCTTGCTCAAAGTGGGGGGAGAGAAAGATGTACACGCAAGGTTAAGTCCAAAATAGTCCTTATCTGGGGAGGAGGGCAACATCAATGTCATAAATTTGAACTGAAAACCGCAACCGCAGTCATTCAGTCAAACAGTAGCCACTTCTTTATGTGCGCAGAGAAAAGCACAGAAAGCTTCTGAGAAGCTTCCTGGATCTTCGGTGTTCTCCATCGAGGAGGAGGCCGACGGCTGGAGGGGCACGACTTTAGAGGAAAACACAACAGAGGTGAACCAGGACTGGAGTCAACGGGAGAACAGGACTGTCTTTGTGGTGCCGGCCTCTCCTCGATCCCCTGACAGGTGGGAGTATTTGAAGGGGGCGGACCCAGACAACAACAGCATAGGCTGCATGTCCGAGCTGCAGGATGGAGACACCACCACTTTGGGCTCCAGCAGCGAGGACACCTTGAGTCGAGACTTGGAGCGGGTCTCGCTGGGCTCCCTGGGGAAGTGGACCTGGGACATTCACTCCATGGTTCTTGACCTCTCCACTACCAACTTCATTGATACAGTGGCTATCAAGATGATGAAAAATGTGCGTCTTAAGTTCCTCAAAAAAGCTGTCTTTATTGCTGTCTTCCCCTTTATTAAAACCTTTATTTGGATATTGTTGAGTTCTCTACAGGTCTTAAACAACGTTAGTTGATAAACATTAACTGGTCACGAAAGTTTAAGGTAATTGTTCCTTTTTTTATGGTGTTGGCAGATTTTTCAGGATTTCAGTGAAATCGATGTGGACGTCTATGTGACAGGATGTCAGGGTGAGTAAAGAGGGCAGAGAGGGCAGCCTCACAGTGCCTTACAAAGACACATCTCATCTGCTTTTCTATATAAACTGCTTTCTGGTCAGCCCCAGTGGTGGAGCAGTTGGAGCTGGCAGATTTCTTCTCCGGCACGGTTACGAAAACGCGTCTGTTTGCCTCTGTACACGACGCTGTGCTGCACTGCAAAAACCACCGAGGAGCGTTGTACTTTCCAAGATGCGAGACATCAGTGGTACGTCTGCTAAAAAATTCACCGACTACATACATCTCAGCAATATGTGCAACAAATCCTTTTTACTAAATAACTTTGTGGATGTGTTTCAGGAAGTGAATAACAGCACTAAACTTTGAGAATTGTGAGGGAAGAGAGCATTCAGCAGTCAACAGAAAGAGCAGAATGTCTGAATTTCACGCATTGACATGTTTTTTAAAAGCTTAATCTGAAAGTGAATCCAACTGAGTAAGGTAATTAACAATTAAGTTATTCCTGTTGTTCTGTTTTGTTTTTACTGTGGAAAAATAACTGACATGTAAATGTATGCCAATTGAAAAATACATATCAAAATTCCAGTTTAAGATGTAACACTGAATTGTGATGTTCAGATCCAATGTGGAGCAATGCAGTAAGTCAAATAAGACAAAACAAATATACAAATAAAACACTTGAACAGAAAATACTATAATTTAGAAATAAACTGACAAATAACTCATTCAGTGAATAAAGTCAAGGCAACATGCAGCAGTTTGAACTTGTTTGTCCCATCTAGTGATTGTGGTGCATATTCAGTAGGTAGGGAGATGCATACAGTTCCTTTTGGCGTTCCAGTGCAAATGCTGCACACAGGAGCAGTAAAATATGAATTCATGCCAAGTAAAGCTTCACCATATGCAAACAGACTCAAGTGCACCATTCCTAAAATACAAAATTACAGTGGATTTGACTACAGCATAACAAAAATGCAGAGTAACATTCGGAATACCGGCAATACTCAATAATTTAATGTTTCATAAACCATCTGCGATCGCATTCCCTGAACAGAACTCCCGTCTTCATACTGGCCACAGTGAGCGACAGTGGAGGAATTGTGCGGGACAGAGGGGGGTCAGGGAGGTCCTCTTCTCCTTTTTATCCCCAACAATATTTGGTTAAGCTACAGCTCCTGATGGGCATCTGAGTGGTGCAGGTCCTGTTTCATCAGCACGCTTTCATCCTCCTCCTCCTCCGGCTGCTGTGAAACTAACAGTTGGTACTGAGCCTGTCGCTGGTAATCGGGGTCAATATTGATCCATTTGTTTGCGACCCACTTGGTGCCACGAGTAACCACACAGCCTCCATGCAGGGCGTATTCGTCCTGCTCCCCGACCCAGCCTGGGGAGAAATATGAAAAATTTACAGGATGGACGTGATTAAAACTGACGTCAACATCTCTATTTTGTTTTGTTGGCTATGGCCTGTGAGTTTACCTCGTCCATCCGAGAGGTAGTTGTACCAGAAAACAGCGGTTCCTTTGGTGGGCTTCACTCTGAGGTTACTCTTGTCACAATGCCTCCGGGTGTCCATCAGATCTACGTCATTCTGTATGAGAGACTGAAACAGAACAGCAACAACAACTTAGAGATGCAGCCAGTCAAAAAAGCAGCCCAGACACTGACTGATCAAAAAAAGTATAGGGAGGTTCACTCAGATCTGAGTATGTGGTGAGTATGTACACAACTACGCACCACTTCATCATAGGTCCTGTTGTCTGCTACAGGGAATGCGGTCTCCCCACCACCCTCAACAGAGTTCAGGTAGAAGAGAACTGTGATGTACCTGAGTGTGCAACACAGATTCAAGTAAAACATATGTGTGAGAAGTGTACATGGCCAACAGAAACATGCACACAAATACAAAAAAAACCACAGGAAAACAAGCACTCAGTTGGGGCTTACACAAGTCAAAACGGAACGCCAATAGATGGTTTACTGTTCACACCAGGCAGATTAATGCTGAAGAATAGCCTGAGACGTCTCAGACATGGACGGTCTCACCTGCACGAAGTCTCGAAGGGAGTGGAGGAATTGGCGGCGAGTCGTGTGTGTGTGCAGGACGTTTCGGGATAGACCGGGCCGCTGTCGTGATGGGCGTGGTAGTGGCCTCCCTCTTCGTAGCGGACTACCTGGAGGGGCTCGCTGAGGTCCACTATGGTGGCTGGGAGCCGAGTGAGCCGCGTGACCCTTTTAGCAAAGAGAGATAATGGAGGGGTGATTGATGGGACAGCGGTGAAGTCAGCAAAGACAGGCGGTGCAGTGTTGTCGTCACCTTGTCTTGATGTCTTGGAGGACCTTGTGTGTTCCTTTGCCCTGGTACAACCACGTGTGACGGCTGTTCCGCACCAGCTGACTTCTTTTCACGCCACGCTGCAGCAGGAAACGCTGGAACGCATCACTGCTCAGGAGCCTGAATTCCTCTAAATTCAGCAAGCCTGGAAAAATAGGAAGGTGCGTATGTCATCAATCTACTGCGAGAGGAAGTGCGTGTGATGATACTTCCAAAACTTACAATGACTAACTTAATGTCTTACCATTGCCATCTTTATCAGCCTCTAGACCATCGTAAATTTCTCGCAGGTTCTCAGGCGTGAGCCAGATGCCGTCCCTCACTCGAGAATGCGTCAGAATCTGCAGCAACAGACCAAATCATTTCTGGGACTGCAGCATTGTAAAGTTCTCTGAACCAACTTGACCTGGCATGAACCTCGTGCAGCTGCAACTGGCCGTCCTTGTTGATGTCCAGGAGGCTGAAGATCTCCTCTGCGCTGAGGTTGAGCTCCTTGGCCAGCTCCTCATGGCCGTCCTGCACCATCAGCTGACTCTCCATTAGTCCCCTCAGCTGTGCCAGCTGCATCACAACACGACACTCATCCTCGGAGAGGAATTTGGGAATTTCTGCAGGAAAAATGCATCATTTGTTGAGATGACTCAACATCTTACGGATGCCACTGTTCCTGAATACAACCCAAACATTTGATTTTTTTAAAACCATAAACATCCTCATGTGAGCTGCATTTCATTGCGTCCACAACTTGCGTGTTTTTAAGTAATTCAGCCTCCGTTTCCGTCACAATTTGCTTCAAGCTCAAACACTTAAGATGTTTTAGATTTCGTATTTTTCAACATGTGAATCCAGTAATAGGAAAACTGGGAATAGATTTCTGTGTCGCACCACCGGGTATGAGGGTACTATTCAGGGTACTAAGTAGTAGTACAGGCTTAAAGTGGATTAAATGAGTGATAGACTGGTTATGTTTGTTGGATTATCTATTGTGTGTGTGGCAGCTTTTACCAAAAAGCAGAGGTTTCATGCTTAAGGTCTTCATTTCGTGGACTTTATCTGGCATCAGTGACACCCTTTGCACATGCCCCACCTGGACAACACACGGCCAGTGAAGAGTTAAAGTGTCTGACAGTGGAGAGAGAGAATGAGCGGTAGATGGGGCCACGTCTCACCCTGATTCCCTCCAGCCTGATGAGGGAAACATCTCGCTGGGGGTCCGGCTTCTCCTCCGGTTGCCGCCGGGACTCGGAGAGCCGCCGCTCCCCGCTAGAGGCCTGGTGTCCCGAGCCGCCTTCTCCTCCCTCCCCGTTGTTGTAGTGCACATAGAGTAGCAGGGCGATGACGTTTATGATGTAGATGTGAAAAAACACCATCACCACCACGAAGTAGGAGCGGGAGCACACGCTGCTCTTGCCCGCCGCCACACGCTCGCACGGCGGCCGCAGCTGCGGCGGCTTTCGCGTCCTCTCGGCGGAGACGCTCCCGTGCGCGTCGGTCATTGCTTATTAGGAAAATATCATCAAATACGAAACGATTCCCTCATTTACTGCCAAGCGGTTGCCGGAGACTATGTTTACGTCGTGTACTCACTAACATGTCCAGTTTGGTGAGGCGGGCTCCTCAAAGTGCACCTCGGGTAATTTACCATCTGCGCCACAGCAGTGATGGAAAATATAATAGAAAGAGATTCAGGGCGGAGTGTGTGATGCTCTTTAACCGCACGGAGCAGCTTCGGTCGAGATTAGTCTTGTTTACTGCGGCAGTTCCAGTCAGCAGCGACAGAGGCAGTAGCAGACCGAGAACGCATCACCGAGAGCTGCAGGACGCCGCGGGATAAATCGGCTTTAATCATCCTCAAGTAAACAGCGACTGACGGCCTCAACTGTGATTCTGCGGTTGTGTTGGTGTCGATTCCAAACGCTGTCCCGGGGAGCTGCTGGCGATTCTGCCTCAATGCTGCTCTCTGGAGACTTGGAATCAGAACGCACCCCTCATGGGAAACGTGCTCATCCAGCGTCTGTAGCACGTGGCGAGTTTTTAAATCTTTATTTGTTTTTTATTTATGTATCAATTTTTCTTACATTTGGAAGTTTGGGGAACATAAGCCGAAGGAACAGTCATATAAAAATAATGCGTAGTGTTGCTTTCATGAGCATTTTTTTCCTACTCAAATATTGTCTAGTTCTGATTATTGAAATTTTTTCGGTTTGATTTTATAGAAAAATAAATATTTAAAAAAGTCAATATTGACATACTTATATAACTTGGTGGAAGGCTGAGATTTTCTTTCAAGTTTAGTTGCAGCGTCTCTCTCAGAATTGCTGCCCAAATGCCGAAACCAAAGATATCAGTGAGCCTGGCAGAAGGTAATTAGGGACACAAGGTTGGAGTGTTGCATTAACCTTTATTAAAACCATTGAAACCATTGAGAGTGACCAAGAACAAAATAATCATATTATATGACACCCTGTTCCTGCGCAATGGTGGCGTCTTTACTCCTCTGCATCCTTGCCCTGAATAAAAATAAATCCATTTGAAATTTCACAAAGGTAAACACAGATTGAGAGATTTCAGAGGGACTCCAAACTGTCATTGATTGCACGTGTTACCTTGCCAATCTCTCGGCTCTTTGCCCTCAGCTTGTTGACCTGAGACTCTGCAATGTCGGCTCTCTCCTGGGCCTCCTCCATCTCATGCTGAACCTTTCTGTACCTTGACAGGTGACTGTTTGCTTGCTCCTCCTGAAGAACCCACCACAGCAAAGTCAAACCCTGGAGCCAGTGACCATTTCAACAGCACAATCGACGAAGCCAGTGAACCCACCGATTCTTCAGCCTGTCTCTTGTAGGACTTCACTTTCAGCTGCAGCTTGTCCACCAAATCCTGAAGCCTAGTGACGTTTTTCCTGTCCTCCTCAGCCTAGTTTTGAATAACAGATGATTGAATTCAGCGAGGGGTGAGCAACTGTGATGATTGTTGTTGTTTATACACACTTTTTACCTGATAAGTTAGTTCCTTTACTCTTCTCTCGTATTTTCTGACTCCCTTGATGGCCTCAGCACCACGTCTCTGTTCACCTTCAACTTCTCCTTCTAATTCACGGATCTAAATAAGTAAGATCAAGAGTTTAAAAGCAGTGCTTTCGTTTTAAGAATAGCATGAAGCATTCTCTTTGTTTGTTTTTACAGTTAGTCTGACACCATACCCTGGCCTCCATTTTCTGGATCTGCTTCTTTCCACCCTTCATGGCCAGGTTCTCCGCCTCATCCAGACGGTGCTGCAGGTCCTTCACAGTGACCTCTAGGTTCTTCTTCATCCTCTCCAGGTGAGCACTGGTGTCCTGTTCCTTCTTCAGCTCCTCTGCCATCATGGCAGCCTAGAAATATGGAGACCAGGACAGAGGACATAGTGTCCACTCACATTCTGAGACTGAAGAGGTAAAGCTTTCAGTTGGACTCCTGCTCACATCAGTGATGGCCTTCTTGGCTTTCTCCTCAGCATTCCGTGCTTCCTGAACAGAATCCTCAACTTCACCCTGGATCTGCATCAGATCAGTCTCCAGCTTCTTCTTTGTGTTGATGAGACTGGTGTTCTGTGTAGGTAATAGTTTGCATTCCAGAACTTAAGTTTCAAAAACACATCCAAGCTATCAGGAAAATATTTTGGAGTTGATGTCTGTGAGATGTTGCATACCTGAGAGTGCAGCAGTCCCACTCGTTCGCTGGCATCAACCAGCTCCTGCTCGGCCACTTTGCGGCTTCTATCGGTCTGTTCTAGAGCAGCTCTCAGTTCTTCGATTTCTGCCACCATCAGGAGGTTCCTGCGCTCCACCATGGCCACCTGCTCCTTCATCTCCTCCTGGCCTCTGATGGCCTCATCAAGATGCAGTTGAGTGTCCTAATGCAATGATAATCATCAGTAATGTGCATTGGCTTAACTCAACCTTTGGAGTTTTCCATCATAAAAATGCAAACAGCTGTACCTTGAGGTGTCCCTGGATGTTCCTCAGCTGTTTCTGAGCTTCAGCAGCCTGGCGGTTAGCGTGACTCAGCTGAATCTCCATCTCATTGAGGTCTCCCTCCATCTTCTTTTTGATTCTCAGGGCGTCATTCCTGCTTCTGATCTCAGCATCCAGAGTGGTCTGCATGGAGTCGATCACTCTCTGGCTGTTCCTCTTGATCTGCTCCATCTCCTCGTCCTTCTCTGCGAGTTTTCTGTCAATCTCGCTCTTGACTTGGGTGAGCTCCAGCTGAATGCGAAGGATCTTGGATTCCTCATGCTCAAGCGTAGCCTTGAAAGCAGATCACATTGTATCACCAAACATTCCTCCAACCCATCATTTGGTTGTAGATCTTGAGCAGTACCTCGGCTTCCTCAAGTGAGGACTGAAGTTCACTTTTCTCACTCTCCACAGTCTTTTTCCCCTTCTCCAGTTCATGAATGGTTTTTCCAGTCTCACCGAGTTGCTCTGTCAGATCGCCAATTTCCTCTTTAGGGGCAGAAAACATTTATATGTTATTTTTGAAGACATTTGACATCAGCATTTGAATTTTGTTAATCAGTTTGGACACTGCAAATAATGCAGTGACAGCGTCGCTTTATTTCATAATATATGACTGGTCTTTGTCAAATGTTCTCACTGTAAAAAGCTCATTAAAGAGGATTGTAAGGAGGACTTAAAGGTTTTGCGTACGTTGGAGGTTCTTGTTCTCCCTCTTCAGAGTCTCCAGGTGGTCCAGAGCCTCTTCATATGAGTTTTTCAGCTTGAACATCTCAGTGCTGAGGGAGCGAGCCTCTTTCTGAGATGCCTCCAGCTCGGCCTGGCTCTCCTCGTACTTCTGCTTCCACTCTGCAAGAATCTGTGACGACAACAAAGCCTCTTAGTTTCTTTTAAAACATTCTTGTGGCATTTATCCCCAAATGTCGAACCTTGTCAAAGTTCCTTTGCTTCTTGTCGAGGGTGGCAGCCAGAGCGTTTGCTCTCTCCACATCGATCATCAGGTCCTCTACTTCTCCAAGGAGCCTCTGCTTGGTCTTCTCCAGAGAGGCACATTTTGCGTTCACAGCCTCAATGGACTCCTCAGCCTCCTGAAGACGCTGGGCCAGCTTTTTCCTGTTTGGAATATTGTCTTTAGGTCACTTCTTCATTGATATGATTTTCATTTTTGTCTTTATGTCCATGCTGGCCTTCACTCACTTGGCCTCCTCCAGCTCCTCGGTACGTTGAATGGCATCGGTCTCGTATTTGGTTCTCCACTGAGCCACCTCGCTGTTGGCCTTGGACAGTGCACGCTGCAGCTCAGCCTTGGCCTCCTGCTCCTCCTCGTACTGCTCCCTCAGCAGGTCGCAGTCATGGCGAGACGACTGAACGGCGTGAGCCAGGGCATTCTTGGCCTGAGAGACAAAGTTGACGTTTGGACGCCATGTTAAGGTTGGACGTCGGTGGTGTTTGCCACGAGGCTCCTCAAATGTTTCCACTTTCTTACCTTGACCTCTTCCTCAATGTGCCTCTTCAGCTCCTCCGTCTGCTGCGTGTATGCCTGCTTGCCTCTTGTCAGCTGGGAAATCAGGGCGTCTTTCTCCTCAATCTGCCGCCCAAATTCACCTGAGGAGAAAAAGCTGGACATGTCGACAGATCTGCACATCGACTGATAAAGGAGGGAGAAACACAGGGACAGTTTATACCATTCTCAGTTGTAAGTCTGGACCTCTGTGTGCTCAAGTCATTCAACTGACGAACATTTTCATCATTCTTTGCTTTGATTTCACTCAGTTGATCCTCCAAAGTTCTGCACAGTTTCTCAAGATTGGCCTGATGAAATAGAGCGTCCCATGAACATCTTGCCAATTGCGTAACAGCCACGGTCATGTTGACGCCATGCTGCAGTCTCACCTTTGACTTTGCAATGGTCTCCATGTTGCTTGACAGGTCGTCGATCTCCATCTTGTATTCACTCTTCTCTTTCTCCAGCTTCTGCTTGACTCGCTGCAGGTTGTCGATTTGTTCTCCCAGCTCGGCGACGCTGTCAGCTTGTTTCTTGCGCAGGGCTGCGGCGGTGGCCTCGTGCTGCAGCGTGGACTCCTCTAGATCCCGTCGCAGCTTCTGGAATTCGGCCTCCCGCTTCTTGTTCATCTCAATCTGAACAGATGTGGCACCTCCAGCCTCTTCCAGCCTCTCGCTGATCTCCTCCAGTTCTCTGGAGAGATCGGCCCTCTGCTTCTCCACCTTGGCCCGAGCAGCACGTTCAGCTTCGATCTCCTCCTCCAGCTCCTCAATGCGAGCCTGGATGAAGAATCCAGGATGACGACCAAGTTGTTGTAAGCGCCAAGCAAAATTGTGTTATTCACTCAGTCAGTCACATTTTTGTTGCTGTTGCACAAACCTGAAGCTCCTTGATCTTCTTCTGAAACTGGATAGACATTGATTGCTCATCCTCAATCCTGCTGAGAAGCTGACTCATTTCAAAGTCCTTCCTGTGAATGAAGAGAACAAATGTTGAGCAGACTGTTCTATTCACTTGGACTTTTAGTGAGCTCTTTGTTGTGTCCGTTGGTCTCAGAGGCTTTGAAAGCACAGATCTTTCTCAGAAAAGGAAATTTGTCCCTTTTTTGCTTTTATTTCACTCACTTCTTAAGTTTCTCATCAGACTGCTGCTTGTCGTTCTCCAGATCCATTATGGTCTCATGGGCCAGTTTCAAATCTCCCTCAAGCTTCCTCTTAGCTCGCTCTAGGTCCATGCGTAGCTTCTTCTCTTGCTCCAGAGACCCTTCAAGCTTTGGGTAGAGACTTGAAATCAGTTGCTGCCCTTGATTTTCAAAGGCACCGAATCCAGGTTGTTGTGACTCACGTCATCCACTTGCTGCTCCAGCTTGGTCTTTGCTTTGGTCAAGGTGTTGACTTTGTCCTCCTCTGCCTGAAGATCATCCAGAGTCTGTTGATGGGCCTCTTGGAGGGCTTTCTTCTCTTTACTCAGTTTGGCGATGTTTTCATCTTGAGCAGCCAGTTCTTCAACCAGGTTCTTAACCTATGTTGACAGTAAGTTTAAAATGTTAAAAGAGTATAAATGCTCACCCAATTATGGTGTAATGAATCCGATTCTAACCTTGTTCTCTGTGGCATGCTTCTCCTTCTCCACTTTAGCCAGGGTGAGCTCCAAGTCATCAATGTCTTTCTTCAACTCGGAGCACTCATCCTCCAGCTTCCTCTTCTTTGCCGTCAGCTCGGCATTGACCTCCTCCTCGTCTTCCAGCCGCTCGGTCGTCTCTTTGAGTTTGGCCTCCATCTGGATCTTTGTCTTGATGAGTCCCTCACACCTCTCCTCTGCATCATTGAGAGTTTCAGCTTCCTAGAAGTAACAAGCAAGTCCACGTCGTTCCTTGTGCATTGTGTGTATTGCTCTCCATTTTTGATCAAATCCTAAAATCCAAGGTGATTTAGATTTATGCCATAATTTCAACACTCTCGTCTCACTCACAGATTGAATTTGCAGCTGTAAGTCGTTCTTTTCCTGTAGCAGAGTCACCATCTTCTCCTCCAGATCTTTCTTCTTTGCCAGAGCTTTGGCCAGGTCTTCCTTCATCTTCTCAAAGTCCTCCTTCATTTGGGCCATCTCCTTCTCAGTCTCTGCACTCTTAAGAAGCGGCTTAATTTTGAAGTAAAGCTTCATCCATGGCCACGTTTTGACATTCATGAATGAGCGGATGTTGTACTGGATGGAGTAAATGGCCTCCCTGCGAACAGACATTGATAAATCAACCAAAACAAATCTGACTAAAGTAGTCCTCTACTGTAGAATACATGTAGATGACGGCTCTGCATTCCTACCTGCGTTCCATCATCTTGACAAACTCTCTCCTCATGAGGAACCCTCTGCAGACTGCCTGGGTCATTGTCACCAGGATTGCAAGCTTTTCATCTCGCATCTCCTCAAGAGTACCCAGCAGGCCAGCTTTGAAGAACACCTAAATGTGTCATCGCATTGTTTATTTCAGTATGATAGTCACATGGTTTGGGTTACCTGCTTAGTCCACTCAGCCCATAGTACATGTTACCTTGGTATGACCAAATTTGTACTGACTCGCATCAACATCGATGGAGCCCAAGAGTTTCTCTGAGGCCTTCTTGTTGTCGATGAATTGTCCCTCAGGGATGACACTAGCATTCAATACTTTGTATCTGAACAGAGGTAAATGGATTTATCAATCATTAAGTGATTCATGGTTTACTACATTACTGAATCATATTAATGAGATACCTCTGCTTGAAGTCACCATAAAGGATTCTGCTGGGGAAACCCTTTCTGCAGATCCTAATTCCCTCCAGCACACCGTTACACCTCAGCTGGTGGATGACCAGATGGTTCTCCATGAGACCTGGGAGACATTTTGAAGTCAGTCCTGCAATTCATAATCATACGGACCAAGAGCCCATTGTGACATCAAGCCCACCTGGAGTCTTTGATTCATTTGGAATCAAACAACGCACAAAGTGGGGATGAGTGCTCCTCAAGTTGGTCATCAGCTTGGCCAGATTTTCCTGAAATGGAGACAAGAAGAATTTGCTGAATATTGGTGCACAGACAGATATTGGAGCTCGTGCACAGACAGCATTTAAGTGATGTAGATGGAAACCGAATGCTTACCCTGAACAAGGCAGACACAGTCTGGAAAGACCCACCCTTCTTCTTGCCTGCTTTCTTGCCTCCCTCAGCTGTAACATGAACAATCAATTTATGTCTCTCACTTCTGCTGCTCAAGTTAAGAGTAAGTTCTCAAGTACAGCGTCATGTTTCTAAACTATTTAATGCTACTAACCCTCTGTTCCAGCATGTGTGGCGTAGAGGTGACACAACAGTTTCACTGAGGACTTCTGGTAGAGCTGAACAACTGAGTCATTCAGAGGGTCCTTGTTCTTGTCCAGCCAGCCATTAATGTTGTAGTCCACAGTGCCAGCATAGTGCACCAGAGAGAAGTGAGCCTCCGCTTTACCTTTAGCAGGCTTTGGCTTCTGGAAAGGTGCACTTTTACCAAGATGCTGGTCATGAAGTTTGTTCTTGAAGGTTGTGTCTGTTGCCTTGGGGAACATACACTCCTCTTCAAGGATGGAGAAGATGCCCATGGGCTGAAATTACAAGAAAAATTCAACAAGTTAAGTACTGATATGCATTCAATGTGGCCGTTGAGTATGATTGCCTCAAAAATGCGAAATGACGAGTAACAGCCCACCTTCTCGATGAGCTCAATGCAGGCAGCCAGATCCATGCCAAAGTCAATGAACTCCCACTCGATTCCCTCCTTCTTGTACTCCTCTTGCTCCAGGACAAACATGTGGTGGTTGAAAAACTGTTGCAGTTTTTCGTTGGTGAAGTTGATGCACAGCTGCTCCAAGCTGTTGAACTGAAGAGAGTAAAAGTACAAACATATGATGATGTTTTGAAATCATTGTGTACACAATGACTGTAAGTCTCTTGACTAGAACGTATTTGAGCAAGCAAAAAGGAAGAGAAAAAACACTTGCATCAAAGATTTCAAATCCAGCGATGTCCAAGACGCCAATGAAATAGCTTCTTGGCTGCTTGGTGTCCAGCATCTCATTGATTCTGACCACCATCCACAAAAACATTTTTTCATAGACGGACTTGGCGAGAGCCATGACAGAATTGTGAACCTAAGAGGAGGAGGAGGACATAAGATGTGAAACGGGCAGATGACACTCTGCTGTGAAACTGTGTTTGCCAAGCTTTTGCTTTGCTCGTCCTCCATACCTGAGGCACAGTTTGACCTTTGGTCACGTACTCATTCCCGACCTTCACTCGGGGGTAGCAAAGGGCCTTGAGCAAGTCAGCTGAATTCAGACCCAACAGGTAGGCAACTTTGTCTGCCACTGTGGTGGGAAACACAGTCCATGCAGACATAAAATGTACACACATATCATACAAAACCTGCACCAAGAGAAAGTCATGTATCATTTCATCTCATACCCTCAGTGCCATCAGGCTCAGCCTGCTCCTCACGCTGCTTCTGCTTGAACTTCATGTTTCCATGGTGCACCACAGCTCCAGTCAGCTTGTACATGCTCATCTTCTCCTCCGCCGTAAAGCCCAGGATGTCAATGGCCATCTTAAATTGAAAGAATAAATCAGCCACAAGCCCGGCACGTCAACAAACATATTATATTTGTGCAGGGAATCGGAACAGCACTCACATCAGTGGCTGTGAATTCCTCAACGTCATCAATGCTTTTAACAGTGATTTCACCTTGACTGATCATTGGGAAGTCATAAGGGTTTTTGGTGATCAGGAGACCATCTGCATAAATGAAAATACACATGCGCATATACAAAGTAAACGTACACATAAGCACAGACCACACGTCTCTACAATAGGTATGAGCCCAGCTCTCTGCGGACGATTGAGGAAGTGGACATCACCTATCAGCTCTGGTTTGTGGCCTGTCATGATCTGGTAGAAGATGTGATAACTCCTCTCAGCAGACAGCTGGAATGTCACACGAGACTTCTCCAGCAGATCTGAAAAACAAGACCACATTGATTTAACAGTTGTATTTTGTTGAATCTTCCAGAAAGCGACTGGATCCAAACTTACATGTTTCAATATCTGCTGAGGCCAGTTTACCAGTCGTTGCAAAGTGGATTCTGATGAATTTACCCTGTAAGAGACAGAAGCTGTCATGGCGGGGCTTGTGTTTAGATGATAGGCTGACTACATACTACTGAGGACTACTGAGTAGATACTTACAAAGCGGGATGAATTGTCATTCCTCACAGTTTTGGCGTTTCCGTAGGCCTCAAGCAGAGGATTGGCTGCAATGATTTGATCCTCCAGCGATCCCTTGAAAACAGAGGTTTCACAGTTTACTGCGTGTTGTGTAGGCCCTGCCGTGATTCACGTGTCTTTGTATTTACTGTACCTGCATTTTCCCCGGCACATGCTCTTTCTTTCCTCCAGCAACGGCGATTGTCGCAAAGTACTGGATGACACGTTTGGTGTTGACAGTCTTTCCTGCACCGGATTCTCCACTGCAGAGCACACAGGTGACAGAGAGCAGAGCTGGGGCTCAGTGAGAAGAACAGAACTTTTCCCGGTACTTGTTTGAGGTCCTCAGGATGGACTTACGTAATCAGGATGGACTGATTTTCACGATCTGTTGAAAGAATGAACGGTCAACATCCAGACTGTGTTCATATTTTCCACTACCACACAACTAACAGTCTCTAATCAAGTCAATGATAAGCACCTTGGAGCATGAACTGATAGGCGTTATCTGAGATGGAGAAGATGTGGGGCGGAGCCTCAATCCTCTTCTTGCCTCTGTATCCTGCCACCACCACAGAATCGTACACCGGGAGCCACTTGTACGGGTTCACGGTGACACAGAACAACCCAGAGTAGGTCTGTGAGAGAGTCAGATACTTTTCAGGCCAGCTCTCCTTGTGCACAGACCTCAGCATCCATGACTGGACCTTCTCATACGGCACACAATGCTCCAGGGGTGATGGATTAAACATGGACTCACGTAGATCATCCATGCTGCATAGCGCTCTTTGAGGTTATACAGCACAGAGGGCTCACTGAGATGGGTCATCATGGCCATGTCCTCGATCTTATCGAACTTTGGAGGATTCATGGGGAAGATCTCATCCTCTTTCACCGTGAGACTCTGATTCTGTCAGTCAGGTTAGAGAGAGCGTAGAAATGAGGTCAGTTGCTGTGCTCTGACGAAAATGAATACCTCAAAACCGACTGTGTATAACTATTCAAATTTCACTGAGAAGGGTTCTTCATGTTTTCACTTGAAGAAACTTGTGTCCTATCTCCATTCTCACCTTTCCATCCAGAGTTTCCACAGTGGCTTTGCCACCGTCCTTCTTCACCAGCTTCCCCTTGACATATATCTCTGAAGGCTCACTCACAAAGTAAGCTGTCTTTGCATCAAATGGAGTGTTCTGGGCCTCCAGCCTCTCCCTCTCAGGTTTCCGGAGGTAAACGGACGCCGGGCCAAAACACTCCATCTCCGGATCTCCAGAACTCATGATGACGGTTTACTATAAATGAACACACAAATCTTTGAGATACCAAATAGCCACATGTAGCAGGGACATAAACAATGAAGTCCATTGCAGCTACTGTAATTGCTCACTGTCTGTCAACATTGCATTGTTAAGATTGTCTTTCATCTTCCCTACCTGGGAGACCACCAGGTGAGCTGTTTCTTTCTGTGGTATAGTTCCCACTGAAGCAAGACAGGAATAAATGTATTGAAGAGATGTGTCTGAGCAAGCTCACTTAACTTCTATAGCGCAAACTATTACACTAAAACTTTCTTTACATTTTCATACTTGGGTGACTTAATTCTTAAGGCAAAATGTTCTTACTCTGCAGACATGCATCAATGGGTGAGTGTAGAGAGATGCTTACCTTGGCTGGGTGTCTGTGCCCTGGTGGACGCTGGCTCTGCCTTTTATGCTATTCCATGGCTGCCTGCTGCTCATGTCTCGCTCTATATGGGCATGTCGCCTGGTGTTCTGCCCCAACAGTAGTTCTTATGTCTTGCTGTCATATTAGCACTGTATATGTGATCTGTCTCAGCCCAGACCTTTCACCCCCTCAGTATTTCATGCGTAAATTGGGATTGGATCAGTTTTGCTTCAAATCGTCAGTCTTATTCTTAAGATTATCAGCATCACATTGTCTGAGTTATTGGTGATTGTAAGATTTTGCCCCGCTTAACCGCAGAAACCAAGGAGAGTGCTGTCAGTGTTGTGCTTGTGTGGGAGGTGGTAGCATTGTTAAGGCGCTTCCAGTTTATTTTTACCTCGTAGTTCAGATGCTTGATATGAAGCTATAACTTCCAGATGTGAATCTGGTTCAATCACTTGTCAAGGTTAGGTCAGGGGTGACACAACTAAAGTTCAGAGATCTGACTACGGGCTCCTCTTTATGCCGTCCAGGGCATCGTTACTCCTGCGCTATGCAGTGGACCAGCTTTAAAATGTCACTGATATACGGTTTCAGAGTCCTCACACGTCAAGAAGTGTTAAAAAATTAAATGAGTGCCAATGAGCTTTGAAGAATAGGAAAGATTGCCAAGAGCTTATTTCCTACGACAGCTGTTCTTTTGGGGGTAGGGGGGTCTTCAGGGACACTAGGAGGACTGAGACAATTTCCAAATGTAGACTGACTGAGTGATGGATTCCAATTTTACTTCCTTTAAGCCAGAAGCTTTGCAAATCTCACATCGAGGCGGTGGAACTGTACCGTGGCCTTCACATATTTTAAGCCTCCCATTGTGAGCATCTTGGCTGATTGGTGTATCACGTTCTGAGATGGAAGATATTGTTCAAGATACGTGCGCAGCCAGACGAGCTTGGCACACGGGCCCAGCGCATGTCACTCGGACAGCCGTTCAGCACTGTTGCGACTGGAAAGTTGATCCACTCAGGACAGTGAATAAGAAGAAGAAATTCTGAAGTGCTTACCCATGAGATATAATAGGCTCCTGTCTTCAATAAACATGTGTCACTTGATACCTGGACTGAAATCTACTGTCTTATTAGGGCAAAACTCAAATATAGCAGCAGCCTTGGGTGAATGTTCACGCCAGATGCCACATGCTCCAGAGGCTTATTGTGTTTTTTTGGCCTTTGATCTCCGTCTGTCACTTTCTTCATATGTCAAGCAGCAGCAACTGTGCTCCCGACTGCAAATCAAGGTGAGTGCTGAGTAACATTCCGTTCTCCTCCACCAGCGCAGAAGAGCGAGGATGATACATATACAGAGACAGCGCCATGAATATTTAATATTGTAAGTACTTTCACAGATTTATTATTACTATTTGCATACTATGAATATCTATATTGCTCCTGTTGGTTTATTTGTGCGTGGGGATCTTTTTTCCATTTACATCTCTTTTCTGTGTTTCTTAGAACAATACATGTAATAATGATAATAATAATTCAAGCTTTTATTGTCATATGCACAGTATATAGAAAGTAGTAAGTAAGATCCTGAAGTGTTGTTGTATGTATAAAAACTGTAAATATGTGTTTAAGATGCTCTTGCTGGATTGTGCAATTGCTGTTCCATGACCGGCATTTATCCCTGGTGATGAGAATCTCAGTTTAAATCTGTAACCTCGTGTACTGCAGTGAAGTGTTTGGCTTTTCATCAATGTAGCCATGGACGTGCAACATTAGGGTCTAGTAAATTAAGCTATTTGGTAATGAAAGTAGTGTTACAAACACAAAAGGTGCTTCGAGATGAAGTCTAAGAACATTCATGCATTTGCAGCTTCTCAAATGTTCTTAATTTTTCAGTTTTATTTGCTGTATTGTTTGTAGGAGCATTGAAAGAAAGTGCACTCAAAAAATGAGTGGATTCTAATCCCCACTGGGTTAAAAATAGAGTGAGCTGTGCATCTTGCAGCCCATCTCCAGAGCAGAGAACTTTGTGGTGGTAGGAGGTGAGTGTGTCTGTCTGCACCAGTGCATTAGTCACAGGCGATATTTTGGTAACGACTAACTCAAACTTGAGGGATAATTGGCACCATGAGGAGAAATTTTGTTTTGGATTTCTGCGCAGGCCAGACCTCAGGCAGGGCCGCCTGCAGTTGCCCATGCTTGGTAAATGTCAGATGGGTTCATTCATTTGCAATGCAGCATTAAAATAAAGTGAAATACATGTATCATTTACTATTTGTCTCGAGTTAATCATATCAAGAAAATGTAAACACCAAAGTGCATGCCTCTGTGTCTGTGTATGTGTGTGCGTGTGTGCGTGTGTGTGTGCATGTGTGGAGGCCAGCATATCATTAACACCAGAGGGAGCCTCAAACTGGAACGGTGCGAACGTGGTGATAATATTGCAGTCTGCTCGTTTCCTCCTCGTCTGCTGCCCTAACATGACACTGTCTGACCCCATCGCACGCTCAACTTACCCGGTCGGGTCTGGGAACCATATCCAACACTTACTGCAATAACACAGAAGAACGCAACACGCAATGGTTACATTTCAATATTCATTTGCTACATTGGAATGCAGGTTTCCCTCACGTCTACACCTCACAGTCATCATTTTCACTTTTTTAATGCATGTGAAAATATTATGGAAGTTCACGCTTTGCTTTCAAATATAAGATTTCTGAAATGTTTTCCTCCTCTGAGAGGGAAATTGCAGTTGCTACCCCCTACAAGTAGAATGGATAGACAGGGTAACTAACGTACAGAAAAATGAGGACCGGCAAGATTGTGAAGCGAGCATTTTTAATGACTGAATGGATGCCCTTTGTTTTGCTTTTGCCTCGTTAGTACAGTGGTCTTCCGTGGGGGCGACAGCCAGTTAGCGAGCCGATGTTAACACCTAAATGAAAAACGACCTAAGTGTTGAGGTAATTACATCACCATCAAACACTTGACACTTGTCTTGACAAAGTTGTGTGCTGCTCTGACCGCCACGTGTCAACCTGTGGGGTCCTGTGAAGTGTCTTAGGGTTTAGTTTCATAATTGCCACCCCCTATCACGGTCCCCCAGTATTTGCTTTTAAGGATATGGTGCATTGTCTCAGTTGGATTAATAAAACAGCGTCAATCAAGGATTCTCTGCGTTTCCTTAAAATGTCTGAACATTCTGTTCAATTCAATTTAATTCAATTCAGTGGATCAGGAGCAGGGCCCTGAACACGTTTTGGCCGTCTGCCATCACAGAAGCGATCACTGGTCACGCTCCAACTGCGATCTGCGCATTGATAAATCACCAAACATAAAAACTTCTGGGGAAGCTGAGTTAGTAACACGCATTAATGAGACATGATGCACACA
This sequence comes from Carapus acus, assembly GCA_900312935.1. NCBI lineage: Eukaryota > Metazoa > Chordata > Actinopteri > Ophidiiformes > Carapidae > Carapus > Carapus acus. The sequence continues at coordinate 46,149 of OMPJ01039270.1, read as the reverse complement.
AGTGAGAGAGAGAGAGAGAGAGAGAGGGGAGAGAGGAGGTGGAAAAGAGAGTGGTTCAGTGCATCGTAAGAAATCTCCCCGGCAGTCTAATTCCATTGCCGTATAGCTACGTTTACCTATGAGCTTTATCAAAGAGGAAAGTTTTAAGCCTATACTTAAAAGTAGTGAGAGTGTCCAACCCCTAGAGTGAAACTGGGGGATGGTCCCATAGGAGAGGAGCCTGATATTTGAAGCCTCTGCCCCCCCATTCTATTCTTACAGATTCTAGGCATCGCAAGTAACCCTGTATTCTGCGGTATGATAAGGCACCATAAGCTTTTGAAGATATCATGTGCATGATGATTTAGTGCCTTGTGCATGAAGAGAAGAATTTTGAATTCTATTCTCACCAGGCAGCCAGTGCAGAGAAGCCAACACAGGAGAAATGTGCTCTCTTCTCTTAGTTCCTGTCAACATGTATGTGCTGCAGTACTCTCAACCAGCCTGACAATAGAGAATTACCGTTATCCAGCCTGTAAGTAATAAAAGCACGAACAAGTTTCTCAGCATTTGGTATCCCCTCTCCATGTGTGCCATTTTAACAGTGATGAGTCATTCTTCTTCTTTTACAGGGTAAATCCATCAGAATCCACTTTGGAACGCCTGGTAAACTGGCCTCAGCAGATATTGAAATATGTGAGTTTAGATCCAGTCGATTTCTGGAAGATTTGAAAACTACAACGGTTAACTCAATGTGGTCTTGTTTTTCAGATCTGCTGGAGAAGTCTCGTGTGACGTTCCAGCTGTCTGCTGAGAGGAGTTATCACATCTTCTACCAGCTGATGACAGGCCAGGCAAACCAGAGCTGACAGGTAAATAAAACTAAAATAATAATATTATGGCAAAATATCTTGAGTAGCTGTGGATTATCACTTCATGACACCTGTCTGTCGACGTCGAGAATCTCATTTGGAGTCATACATATCACCGCGTTCTCTGAGCACATCATTACGTCTCGTCCCCCTTCAGAGGTTCTCCTGATCACCACAAACCTGTGTGACTATCACATGATCAGTCAGGGTGAAATCACTGTCAAGAGCATCAGTGACGATGAAGAGTTCCTCGCCACTGATGTGAGTATTATTCACACATCACCATGGAATTAGATAAACTTCTTCATGCTTGACTTTCTGTTTAAATCTCAGTCAGCCATTGACATCCTCGGTTTTACTGCTGAGGAGAAGATGAACATGTACAAGCTGGACTGGAGCTGTGATGCATCACGGAAACATGAAGTTCAAGCCGAAGCAGCGTGAGGAGCAGGCTGAACCTGATGGCACTGAGGGTAAGGTCTGAGTAAAAGATCTTGATTTCTTTCATTACCGTATGTATTTTACATAAATTGTCTTTACAGTTGTCAACATCCCTTATTTTACAACTCCATACTGAGCCCATTATCCTCTTCAGACGTGATCTGTAAAAATGTCATTTCATATGTACTCAGGTTGAATTTTTGGATTTCTGTTTGTCAGAGGCTGATAAAATCGCCTACCTCATGGGCCTTAACTCAGCTGACTCTTTGAAAGCTCTACGTGACCCAAGGGTAAAGGTCGGGAATGAGATGGTGGTTAAAGGCCAAAGTGTACAACAGGTATGTCACAAAAACTTTTTTCTCTGAAATGTTTGAGGAAATGATTAAAAGTCTATCCAATATAATCAACTGCTCACAATTCTAAATCCAGGTGCATAATTTTGTCATGGCTCTCGTCAAGTCCCTCTATGAGAAAATGTTCTTGTGGATGGTGTCAGAATGCTCGAGATGCTGGGCACCTCAAGCTTTTTCATTGGTGTCCTGGACATCGCTGTGTTGTAAGTGGACAACACAGAGATGAATGTTGTGACGGGGTGACTCTCAGGGCCTCTGAGCATATTCATGCTTTTGAAGTTTTAGGGGCAAAGTGTGAGTCAATCGCTATTAAGTCGAGGCCCCGCAGCAGTGGTGCAGGAAGTGAAGAAGCCTGGTGTCCCGATGTGATTACAACTCGTAATTCTGTGATTTTCTTGAGCATTCACGCTGTTCCCCTTGTGAGCTCCTCTCATGCACTGCGTGCTGCTTCAGTTTCCTTGGCATTCTGCGGCCACCCACCTCCAGCTCAGAGGTTACAGCAACTGCCGCTGAGAGTACCAAAGGCCAAATACTTCCCCAATTATCTGTTTGCCACCTTCCCATGTGTTGGTTCCTCTTCATTTCCTTTGACCCTCGAGCAGCTCTTAGAATAGAAAGGAAAGAAAGGAATGCTTCTGTCTTCAAGTGTCAACGGCCTTTCACGAACAAAGACGTCACGCTGCGACAACCCCAAGTGACAAACGTAGGAATGTGGCGGCTATGTGAGAAGGCTCATCATATTATCGAAACCAAATAGAAATAGCTTGAAAATTAATTACTCAAAAATTAAGCCGCTTCTCAAGAGTGCAGACTGAGAGGGAGATGGCCCAAAAGAAGGAGGACTTTGAAAAAAACAAGCAGGATCTCACAAAGTTTCTGGCAAAGAAGAAAGAGCTGGAGGAGAGGATGGTGACTCTGCTACAGGAAAAGCGCAACTTACAGCTGCATATTCAATCTGTGCGTTGAAAAGTGAAGGAACTGATATCAGAGATGTTTCAGGTTCAGGCAGAGGTATAATTTTGCACCAAAGCTGTGAAGCAGTTGAGGGGCATGTTTAGATACACCAGATAGCTTTGTTTGGAGTATTCTACAGTTCACCATAAGTTCCATATCCTGCCGCACATCTTTAACACCCCAATTCACGGATTTGTTACATGTTTCGTTTTGTGTTGCACCGATACCGATACTAGTATCCGAAGGGCCCCGATACAGCACAAAAACTCTGGCATCGGTATCGGCGAGTACTAACAAATAAGGCGCCGTTACCACTGACCGATACTAGTCCAGGCCTTGACGTTCTCTCGCCCGATACTCACTGCTGTGATCTCACGAGTTCAGTGCATGTCGAGCCAAGCAATCCTATTGGCCGGGAGCGGATGCTCTTAACCAATAGCAGGGTAGCTTCTTGCTGTTGAGGAAAAACAAACCAGCGTGCCACAGGGGAGAAAGTGTCCCCGATTTGGGAATACAGTAGTCCCTCGTTTACCGCGGGGATACGTTCTAGAAATAACCCGCAATAGTCAGCTTAATTTTTTTATGAAATTGTAATACATGGTTTTAAGGCCGTAAAATCCCCTACCACACTCTTTTATACACTTTTCTCAGGCAGGCATTAAAAATTTCTCACATTTCTCTCTTATTTAAACACTCTCAAAGTTCAAACTTTCGTAAAAAAGTACAAGACAGTATTAGTAAATGAAACCAAATATCAAAATTTGTTTTTAAGCCCAAACATTTTCAACAAATTCAATTTTAATGATCAATCCAGCGGAATGTTCTTGTTCCTGTTGTCACTGATCCACATTGCGAACAGTTGCAACCCTTTTTGCATCCCTGTTAAAACTTATCAAATAAAGCAAACACTTCAAATTGCTTGTTTGAAATTCTCCTAGAATACAAGCCTCATCCACACCAAGAAGAAGCTAGATGCTGATCTTGTGCAAATCCAAGAAGAAGTGGAAGATTCCATTCAAGAGGCACAGAATGCCATGGAAAGAGCCAAAGAGGCCATCACTGATGTGAGTGCATCTCCAGCTTTGGCTCGTCAGAGTGTTTCACGATTCTGTCTTCAGCTATTTCCTCACATCTGCTCTCTCTGTAGGCTGCCATGATGGCAGAGGAGCTGAAGAAGGAACAGGACACCAGCTCTCACCCAGAGGGGATGAGGAAGAATGTGGAGGTGAAATGGACTGTGAAGGACTTGCAGCGCCATCTGGATGAGGCGGAGAACATGGCAATGAAGGAGATGTGGAAGATGTGAAAGATGTGGAACTGAAGCGATCAAGACTGTCTGCAAATATGAGCTCAGAGTGACGGAGCTGACTCACCAGGTACACAGAGCAGTATCTGTCACTCCTCAGTAGTAATTCATTCAAACACAGCTGTGCCTGAAGAGCCACACACATAGCAAACTGGATGCAGGATTTAGTTCTTACCCCTAGGGGGCAAAAATCACCACGACATGCAAAGACCCAGCTGTAAAGGCAGAGTCGTTCACGGAGCAGAGTAAAGCTACACACTTGGCCCCAGCAGCTGAGAATACACACACATACTGTGTGTGGTTGATGTGGCTCTGCTATGTGCAACATTTGTTGAGATGCTTTACACGTTTTCACCATGGAAATGTACACGCAGAGAACAGGAACTGGTAGACGTTCCCTTCTCTGCGGCGATCATGATTGGCAGATGTAATAATGTATTGTACAAAGGATTGGCTGACATTCTTCGTCGCTGACACTGAGGAGATGCAGGGAAAGGGGTCATAACTTGTTACGTTGCTCTGTATGTAGACTGAAAAGAACAGGAGGAATCTTGTCAGACTCCAAGACCTTGTGGGCAAGCCACAGCTGAAGATGAAGTTGTACACAAGACAGGTGGAGGAGACTGTGAGTGATGTCTGTGAAGAATTCAATGCAGCAATTTGGTTTAATTTCCAGATGAATCCTCCTTAACATCAGAAACATTGATGTTCCAATTCATCTCTCATTCGATTCCAGGAGGAGCAGGCCAACGCCCACCTGTGCCGGTACAGAAAGGTTCAGCATGAGCTGGAGGAAGCTGGAGAACGAGCGGACATCGCCGAGTCGCAGGTCAACAAGCTTGAGTTTGGTGGGGTAGGAGCTTTTTCACCTCCCTCCTTTCAATGTTGATCACATGCGCACATTATTGTTGAAATCATTGGTTCTAGAAAGTCCACAGTATGACCCCAAAAGGTGTTCTGTGTTTCATGTGGCCGACTTCTCACTGTCTCTTTGTGTTCACTCAAGGGGCGAAGAAGCTGAAGAATGAGCCTCGGCCCGAGTGAGGCACTGATGCAATGTCGTGCCATATGTTCTGCCCCCCCGCCTGCCTGTCTGCCGAGAGCCACTGGACACAGCAAATAAATTAGCACGCAACTGGGTGTCGTAGTTTTTTTGACCGCTGTAGTTTCTGCTAGCTCTCAGAACACAAACTACATTCAGATGTCTTAACCAATGTAGTCAATGCTGGGAGACATGAATTCCTGATTTAGCCTGATAACCAGTTTTGCCACCACATTTACCACATAAATTTTCACTGTCGGGACTAACCTGGTCGTTAACTGGCGGCTGTTAACACATGGAAAACTCACCAGGTTAAGATAACTGCAAATCTTCCAGTCCTGGTGTTAATGATGTGGTCAGTATGGTGACCTTCTAGAATTGCTGTGTGCCTCAAACTGAACTTTACCCCGTCAGAGGTGAAAATAGTCAGCCGCTTAGCTTATTGCATGATGCGTCTGTACGAGTACAGTCAGAGACCACTGCAATTTTTCCAAATGTGCAACTGAAAGAATGCAACACATTTTGATTTTTGGCTTCAAAATAAGTGCAGGTATCAGTATATCTATTCACAACAATGGCAGATGCAGAAAAGAAAACAAGATGAAGCCTCTGACCTGAAGTCAGTAGAGGCCTGTGGTTGCATTTGTGGCTTGTCCGGCTTACACAGTGGGATTAGAGGTCCGTGAGCACAGACAGAGGCTTTGACCTCTAAGAATGTGACAGTTTTATATCAAAGGTTGTTCCACCCTAAGACTGTAGGCAGCGACACGTGGCCAAGTGGAGGACATTGCTGAGGAGACAGCTATATTTGTATTCCTTCCAAATAAGCCCACAGCGGTGCATAAGAGATCCAGTATCAAATTTTTATTGAACATATAGGCCTATTCTGTACAGTGTCAAATCCTGGGTATGTGGCTCCTAATGCCGTCTGCCCATCCTTGCCCCTTGAGTGTCCGCTTTCAACAAGGAAAGAATGCAAACTACCACACATCATATAACACGATCCCCGCTCGCTGCGTATGGGGAGCAAACACTTGACTTGGGGGAAGGTCAAGTGACATGGCTGGCCTTGTCTTCAGTTCATCCATCAGGACGCGCAGGAGAACAAGACCATGTAAAGAAAGTGTTTAAAAATACATTCGCACCCACGAGACAACACAAGTGTCTGCCCGGCAAAACCTGGAGACACAGAGCAGAATCACCTGTTTGCTGCTCAGTTCTCATGTGACAATAGGAGCGGCTGTCAAGTTCAGTGTAGCACAAACAAAACACGACAGAAAGCACCAGTCTGAGCATTCTACATCAGAGGTCAAATGACCAAAAGACAAAAATCTAATCTGCCTCGTCCTTATTGCACAGCTGAGGCTGAACTGAGAGAGAAATCCTTAGAATTATTCCTCACTCTCACATTTTTCTTTCTTTTTTTTGGCAAAAATTACAAAGCAACCATGATGATGAAGTCCACTCTCAGTTTCTCATGTACATTTACAGCATCTCTGCTGAAAAAAAAGGAAATACTGACTGAATAGGCAGAGATGAAGTTTGGACTTGTGTTATTGTAATTCCTGTACTTTGTAATGGTTTAAAGTTAGTTACACACATAACAATCCGATTGCTGAGGGGCACAGCAGCGTCCCCCCATGACCTTTTCAAAGTCTCACGAAGGCGAGCTGATGACTTTCACAGATGCCTTTGGGATTGATGTCTTTGTTGACTTTGACAGAATCATTGCAATCTAGAGGGTTTTGTACGAAGGAAAACTTGTTGATGGAAGCTATTTATGTCTTGCCTGTCCTTTCTGTCCCAGCTAAAGACAGAGCCAGATGATTATCTATGACGTCTTAGGAGGGCCGGAATTTAGAACTTCGGCAGCTCCAGATTGTGTAACTTTCTCAAGTATCTGGAGTGCCTGTGTGTTTACTTTGGCTAAATGTGAATATGATATCAGTGATGACACAGATAACGATCAGATATACTACGACAGCTTTCTTTGGGGGGGTTGGTGAAGGATTGTCGGGATGTGCAGAGGTATTATCGTTCAAACACAAACATATTTCTGTAGGTTGATGTACACATGAAAATATGTCCAACCAAAAATTGCAGCCTGGCTGTAGGTTAGGAATCAAAGCTGAAATCAAACGGCGAGCGAGTCAGTGGGTCGTGTTGGAGGTTTGTCACCACTGGGCGCTGATGGAAACGTGATACTCTGTCCTATAGAGGTCACGTATCAACACTGGAGGGAAGGTCAGTTTGCTAGACAATGACAGCAGCCACTTGTTATTTTAATTTGCATGACCTGATCTATTACACACTTTCTATTCTTCTATTTTTTGTAACAAATGTAACAAGTGGATTTGTTCAGGGTTTGTGACTTACTGTGTCCACTAATACACTTCCGTGACATGAGTCAGTTCTAATTGAAGTCACATGATTCTGACTTTTGAAGTCTGCACTATATTTATAGAAACACAGGGCAGCCCATCTGTTTCTTCATAATCTCAATATTGAGGAAAGGCTTGTAGACGATTACAATATAGTAATGTGATTATGTTTTTAGAATGCTACCCTGCTAAGCCGGCTACTATTGAGTTTTGGCACTGGCTTTGCGATGTATTGGTTTACTCTCCATCACTGGGTGCAAGACGTTGTCTTGTACTGTGATGTTTGTCCACTAGAGGGGAGCTGGCAGCAAAAGGGGGGCAGCATCGATGTGAAAGAGTTTTACCTGAGTCCCCAAGATCTCAGAGAAGATTGGCAATTTTGAGATTTCCAATTGAATACAGAAAATGCAAGTTTGACTGAGCAAATTATCATTGCTCAGAAGAGGAGGAAAAGTCAAGTCAATCATAACTCAGTGAGATCCACCCTGAGTCCCTCAAGTCTCTGGATGTTGCAGGGCTGTCATGGCTGACACGCCTCTGCAATTTCGCAGTACTGTAGTCCAGGCTGTACCCCTGGACTGGCAGACCGGGGTGGTGGTGCCTGTATCTAAGAAGGGGGACCGGAGGGTGTGTTCCAAATACAGAGGGATCACACTTCTCAGCCTCCCCGGAAAAGTCTATTCCAGTGAACTGGAGAGGAGAATCCACCTCAGATCTAAGAGGAACAATGAGGGTTCTGTCGTGCCCGTGGAGATCCAGTGCCGTGGAGCACCGGATCAGCTCTACACTCTCTGCTGAAGAGATCGTGGGAGTTTGCCCAACCAGTCCACATGTGGTTGGTGGACTTGGAGAAAGCACTCGAAAGGGCCCCTCGTCCCTCTGTAGGGGTTGCTCCGGGAGTATGGAGTCCATGGCCCCCTACTAAGGGCTGTGCGTTCTCTGTACAACCTGAGCAGGAGCTTGGCTCACATTATCGGCAGTAAGTCAGACCTGTTCCCAGTACATGTTGGCCTCCAGCAGGGCTGTCCTTTGTCACTGGTCCTGTTCATTATTTATATGGACAAGATTTCTAGGCACAGCCTGGGGCCAGAGGGGGGCCGGTTTGGGGACCACAGGATCTCATCGCTGCTTTTGGCAGATGATGTAGTCCGGTTAGCACCTCAGACCAGGACCTCCAACATTTGCAGGGAAGGTTTGCAGCAGAGTGTGAGATGGCCGGGGTGAGAATCAGCACCTCTAAGTCCGCGGCCATGGTTCTCGACCGGAAAAAAGCGGTTGGCACCCTTCGGATCAGAGATGAGGTCCTGCCTCAAATGGAGGAGTTAAAGTTTCTTGAGCTCTTGCGTCTTAGCGAGGGCAAAATGGAACAGGAGATTGACCGACGGATCGGTGCAGCGGAAGCCGTGATGTGGTCGATGCACTAACACATCATGATGAAGAAGGAGGTGAGCCAGAAAGGCAAAGCCCTCTATTCACCGGTCAATCTATGTTCCTACCCTCACCTACGGTCATGAACTTTGGGTCATGACCGAAAGGACAAGATCTTGGATACAGGTGGCAGAAATGAGTGTCCTCCGCAGGGTGGTGGGACGCACTCTACGAGATAGGGTGAGGAGTTCTGTCATCCAAGAGGAACTCAAAGTAGAGCCGCTGCTCCTCAACATAGAGAGGAGCCAGTGCTCCTCAACAGTCAAGGTCTATGGGATGGACACACAGAAATCCAATATATTGTTCCCCATTAATAAGAGTGGCGAGGAAAGACCTCCTTTAAAGAGCAGAAACCTTGAGCAGGCAACGCTGCGAGTGGGCGGCCAACTGCATTGAAGAAACACTTTATCTATTCATGCATATATACATGCACATTGTTCTCATTTAAGGTCATACAAAAAACTTTCCCTCTAAATTTCACTCATGGGTCATTCCTTTACTGTGTTATCAATTCACTGTATCAGGACCATTGTGATTTTCCCTCCGTTTCTTCAGCCTTGACTTATGTGCCATCTTACTTCTAATGTTCTGTCTACCCCTCAGTCAACAGCATATCAGGAGTAACAAAGATGTATACATCACGTACAGTACATCAGCTGGCACTTATATTATATTAGATGTACATTTGCAAGTAACATATGCTATAATGACCTCTTCTTTACACGTCAGTGTATGTTACGGAAAAGTGCTAAAAATATGAACATTACTTAGTTTCCTTTGTCCTTCCTTGCTGGCAAACAAATCAAATTAAGTGTGGGATTAGATGAATTGCAGTCTTCAGAGAGTGGCTCTGTTACGATGAGCTATCATTGTTTCCGCATGTTCTTACTTTAGCAACTGCCATGGCCGCTCTTGCTCCCTTGTCACAAGAAAGACGTGCCCGGCTTCTGGAGCAGAGTGCCAGTGACACATGAGAACTTCTCCACGGCTATTGTCTGATCCTCAACAGTTCCATGGTGTATTAGCGAGATTAGAACAAAGACCAAAATAATGTCTAGGGCACAGAAACTGATACACACGGCCAAAGAATATTCACATTCAGGTTAAGAAAATTACTGGATGGTTAGAGTTTTAATTTATACATCATATGTAATATGTACATCAAAATCTGGCCAGTTACTTGTATCTACTGTATGTGTGGAGGGAAGCTAAGGTTTTACTCTCTCTCCAGGTGCAGACGCCCAGACATAGGGCATGAATTCAACTGGTAGATGGCCAGACATAGGGCATGAATTCATGCCCAGACATAAAGCATGAATTGTATGTAGCGCGGTGATGACAGCAATGTGGTGCATGTGGTGCAGTCGCCCTTGATTGTTTATCTAAGTCTCCCAATGTATTTCCAATTTGCATTCTTACCAGCAGATGAAATCTGTCCTCGTAAACAAGAGATTATGAAATGACAACTTTCGTGAATGGACACAGTGACGGACCACTGCCTCGTACCGCCCGCTTCTCAATGATGTGAGGTGAGATTGGAGGCAAAAATAAACAGACAAATGGTATAAAAGTGCATGACCAAATAAAGGGAGTCACATCTGCTGAGGAACTTGGCCGCCAGTATATAAGACGGCGCGCTGAACACCCCCCGACGACTGACAGGCATCGAGTCAAGGTGAGTGACTATGTCTTTTATTAGCAGGGGGAGAGCCAACAGCTTAATGAACAATGCGGGGCATGGGCACACACTGTAAGATAGCAGCAGACGCTCCCGTGGCTAAAACTCCATTCTGCATTCTCCATATTCAGAGATTACAGGGATTAATTGAGGTATTCCCTCTCTTTTTGGAATTCCCACAGATCAACGCCACCACTGATTCTACTGAGGGGAAACTAGAAGGTAAACACTTTTTTTGGTCTTGGTATTGGTGTTGAAGGCAGAGTTTTTCTACCTCGTGGTAACTCAAAATTCTTTGTAACTAATTTAACAACGTTAAAACATGGTTAAAACTAAATTATCATTATTTCTGCTTTATTATATCACGATATTAGCTTTTTCTCTGAATCCAAGCATCTCAGGAAGAGCAACGTAAGAAATACAGGAACAGCAACATAATAACACCACCACTTTAAGAATATAAGGAGGTAGAGCAATGTCAAAGTGTCCTTGAGCAAATCATGGCACAACAAACAGCTCCTAAGGCATCACACTCCGCAACCACCTGCTCCTTAAATATTAAATATGAGTGATTATCAGATTTCGACTTCTAAATTATCAAGAAATAAAACTAATATTAGCAATGGGAAAATCCATCAGGAGGTTAAAATGTGTCATTCTTTCATCAGCGCAGACGTTACGCTGGTGCAATAACATTTGCTGTTCCATCCCCAACAGAGACGAGCCATCATGAGTGGGGATGCAGAGATGGAGTGTTTTGGCCCGGCGGCCGTTTACCTCCGCAAACCTGAGAGGGAGAGGATTGAGGCCCAGAACACTCCATTTGATGCAAAAACTGCTTACTTTGTGACTGAGCCTGGGGAGATGTACCTGAAGGGGAAACTGGTGATGAAGGAGGGTGGCAAAGCCACTGTGGAGACTCTCTGTGGAAAGGCGAGAACAACAAAGATACATTCATCCATTCTGACGGAGAATGTGGATTCTCGTAGTGAATACTTTCTGGCATATTTGAATGTTACCTGGTAAGTGATCAAACTATCTCTTCTGCTTGACTAACAGAGTCTGACGGTGAAAGAGGACGATATCTTCCCCATGAATCCTCCAAAATTCGATAAGATTGAGGACATGGCCATGATGACTCACCTCAGTGAGCCCTCCGTGCTGTATAACCTCAAAGAGCGTTATGCAGCATGGATGATCTACGTGAGTCTGACGTCAATTGGTACAAGGCAACGTCAGGGGAAACCAAACACAGGGGGAGTGATACTGCATGTCTGTGCTGGTGTGTGTGTGCCTGTTTGTGTCACAGACCTACTCCGGGTTGTTCTGCGTCACTGTGAACCCCTACAAGTGGCTCCCTGTGTATGACGCTGTCGTGGTGGCAGGGTACAGAGGCAAGAAGAGGGTGGAGGCCCCGCCCCACATCTTCTCCATCTCAGATAACGCCTATCAGTTCATGCTCACAGGTACAAACTGTGTTTTTGAGAAGGGACAGGAACAAATAAGTGAGGCAGAAACACTGATGTTGTTGATTTTGCATCTCAGGTGATGTTCTAACTTCAAAATGTGCTATTTACAGACCGTGAGAATCAGTCCATCCTCATTACGTAAGTTCACACTGTATGATGAATGACTAACCTTATTATTAGACATACACACACGCACAGAGAGAGAGAGAGAGAGAGACAGAGACAGATGCTGATGTGTGTTTTGCCACAGTGGAGAATCCGGTGCAGGAAAGACTGTCAACACAAAACGTGTCATTCAGTACTTTGCGACAATCGCAGTAGCTGGAGGAAAGAAAACAGAGACAAGTGGCAAGATGCAGGTAAAAGCACATAGCAGTGAATGTAATCAAGCAATTGGTGACATTTTGCTGGCAAATTTTGTTTGATTTCTTGGTATTTTTAATAAAGGGATCACTGGAGGATCAAATCATTGCAGCCAATCCCCTGCTGGAGGCCTATGGTAATGCCAAGACTGTGAGGAATGACAACTCGTCCCGTTTTGTGAGTAGGGACATTTGACTGATCACAACACAAAGAGTTCTTCCAAACAGAGGGCAAGTGATAATTTGTCACTAAATTCTTAACAGGGTAAATTCATCAGAATTCATTTTGGAACTTCTGGGAAACTGGCCTCAGCAGATATTGAAACATGTGAGTTCCAGAGATCCAGTCACTGAGTGGACAGATCTTGAGATTGGGGCATTACAGCCACTGTGATCTTGATTTTCAGATCTGCTGGAGAAGTCTCGGGTCACATTCCAGCTGTCTGCAGAGAGGAGTTATCACATCTTCTACCAGATCATGACAGGCCACAAACCAGAGCTGATAGGTGAGCCATCATACATCTCTGATTCTGCCATGTTGAGCAGGAGATTTGACGCATTGAGATTTATAGTATTTGCGGTTTTCTCTTTATGCAGAGGCTCTCCTAATCACCACCAACCCATATGACTATCCAATGATCAGTCAAGGTGAAATCACTGTGAAGAGCATCAATGATATTGAAGAATTCATCGCCACTGATGTAAGCGAATGAAACTGTATTCACAGCCACCAAAATCATACACGTGTACACACAGATGTCTTTAAATTTTCTCTCTCAATACCCTCAGACTGCCATTGACATCCTGGGCTTCAGTGGGGAGGAGAAGATGAGCATGTACAAGCTGACTGGGGCAGTGATGCATCATGGAACCATGAAGTTCAAGCAGAAGCAGCGTGAGGAGCAGGCCGAGCCTGATGGCACTGAGGGTATGAAGCTGCAGTGAACAGAAGTATTTTTTACCAAACCAGTTAACAGTCACAACATGGAGTGACATCGATGTCCTGTCCAATCTGTCTTCTGATGTATCCAGTTGCTGATAAAATCTCTTACCTAATGGGGCTGAACTCAGCAGACGTCCTGAAGGCCCTGTGCTACCCCAGGGTGAAAGTTGGAAATGAGTTTGTGACAAAGGGCCAAACTGTTCCACAGGTACAAATTCTGTTATTGACTAATGAGCTGAGTCTCTATATTCTTCTTTCATCGTCACACAGTGGCATGTGGTTGAGCCAAATGAGGATCGTTCTTACTGCGTTCTGTTGTATCATAAATCAGGTCAACAACTCCGTCATGGCTCTTTGCAAGTCCGTCTATGAAAAGATGTTCCTGTGGATGGTCGTCAGAATCAATGAGATGTTGGACACCAAGCAGCCCAGACAGTTCTTCATCGGGGTGCTGGACATTGCCGGGTTTGAGATCTTCGATGTAAACATGAACACATGAACATTTCTAATAGACTGCTGCTATGTTCTCAATGCTCATGAGGTCAGTTTGGTCACACACTGAATCCATTCATGCCTCCTCATTCTTTCTTCAGTTCAACAGCTTGGAGCAGCTGTGCATCAACTTCACCAACGAAAAACTGCAACAGTTTTTCAACCACCACATGTTCGTCCTTGAGCAAGAGGAGTACAAGAAGGAGGGAATAGAGTGGGAGTTCATTGACTTTGGCATGGATCTTGCTGCCTGCATCGAGCTCATTGAGAAGGTGAACCACATGTCACACACTCTACAACACCACATTTGCTCCACAGCTTTGGGCCATTCAGGTGTCAAGTTGATATGTCTTGGTTTACTCTTACCAGCCGATGGGCATCTTCTCCATTCTTGAAGAGGAGTGTATGTTCCCAAAGGCAACAGACATTACATTCAAGAACAAACTTTATGATCAACATCTTGGTAAAAACAAGTCCTTTGAAAAGCCAAAGCCTGCCAAAGGTAAAGCAGAGGCGCACTTCTCTCTGGTGCATTATGCTGGCACTGTGGACTACAACATCGTCGGCTGGCTAGACAAGAACAAGGACCCACTCAATGACTCGGTTGTTCAGCTGTACCAGAAGTCCTCAGTCAAACTGTTGTCCTTCCTCTATGCCTCCCATGCTTCCTCAGAAGGTAGAGTACTACCTAAGATGTATGTGTTTGCCCCTTCACTTCCTGGTACCTAAGTTGAAGTTGGGTAATAGCAGCAGGACTTGGTTGGTTCTGGAGGCTCCTGAAAAAGCAGTTAAAAATCTGAAAGGACCAGAAGTGTCATTCTAACAATTCATCTGTAATCAATTTGATCTTCATCAGCACAACTGACTCTCCACAGGTGAGGGTGGAGGCTCTAAGAAGGGAGGAAAGAAGAAGGGCGGCTCCTTCCAAACAGTGTCTGCCTTGTTCAGGGTACTGCAGGAAACACATGACGCTTTCTCACGCTTTTTTCATACTGTTACCTCCAGTTACTACATTTAAAGAATCATTGGTCTTTTTAATACTCCAGGAAAATCTGGGCAAATTGATGACCAATCTGAGGAGCACACACCCTCATTTTGTGCGCTGCCTAATCCCCAATGAATCAAAGACTCCAGGTTTGTGTAGTTTGTCAGTATAGGAGTAAAAGAGAGACTGATGACTCACAACTGGTTAGTGGTCACTGACGACGTATCTCACAGGGCTCATGGAGAACCATCTGGTCATCCATCAGCTAAGGTGTAACGGCGTGCTGGAAGGAATCAGAATCTGCCGGAAAGGTTTCCCCAGCAGAATCCTCTATGGTGACTTCAAGCAGAGGTGTCACAACACATTCAATATAGTATTTTGTAGTGTTTATGCAATTCAAGCTCCTCCAAGCTAATAAGACTGATTTATGGCTCCTAGATACAAAGTATTGAATGCCAGTGTCATCCCCGAGGGGCAGTTTATCGACAACAAGAAGGCCTCAGAGAAGCTGCTAGGCTCCATCAATGTGGATCACAGTCAGTACAAGTTTGGCCACACCAAGGTAGAGCAACAAACA
The DNA here is from genome assembly GCA_900312935.1 of Carapus acus. Classification (NCBI taxonomy): domain Eukaryota; kingdom Metazoa; phylum Chordata; class Actinopteri; order Ophidiiformes; family Carapidae; genus Carapus; species Carapus acus. The sequence goes on along the minus strand of OMPJ01039270.1, from coordinate 30,887 downwards.
AACAAACAAACAAACAAATAAATAAACAAACAAACACATGGAGGTGCAGCAGTATTTAGAATGAGGCAGAAACTACTGATCATCCTGAATTTCCTCTGTGATGGAATTGCAGGTATTCTTCAAAGCTGGTCTGCTGGGTACCCTGGAGGAGATGAGAGATGAGAAACTGGCTGAGCTGGTGACCATGACTCAGGCCCTCTGCAGAGGTTTCCTCATGAGAACAGAGTTTGTCAAGATGATGGAGAGGAGGTAATTTCTCATGATGTAGGAGTTATAAGTGATCTGAGCTCCAAGAGTTACTGAATCCAAATGTATGAAACATTGAATCCTGAAAATGTGTCATTGTTTTGGTTAGGGAGGCTCTTTTCTCCATCCAGTACAACATCCGCTCATTCATGAATGTCAAAACGTGGCCATGGATGAAGCTTTACTTCAAGATCAAGCCCTTGCTTAAGAGTGCAGAGACTGAGAAGGAGATGGCCCAAATGAAGGAGAACTTTGAGAAGACGAAGGAAGACCTCGCCAAGGCCCTGTCTAAGAAGAAAGAGCTTGAGGAGAAGATGGTCTCTTTGCTGCAGGAGAAGAATGACCTGTTACTTCAAGTGCAGTCTGTGAGTTAAAAACGTGGAATGTGTGCCTGTGCAACAATCAAATAGCTTCAAAGTATACATCTTGATTTCTGTACGCATTGCTAGGAAAGTGAGAATCTCACTGATGCAGAGGAGAGGTGTGAGGGGCTCATCAAGGCAAAGATCCAGCTGGAGGCCAAACTCAAAGAGACGACCGAGCGGCTGGAGGATGAGGAGGAGGTCAACGCCGAGCTGACGGCAAAGAAGAGGAAGCTGGAGGATGAGTGCTCCGAGTTGAAGAAAGACATTGATGACTTGGAGCTCACCCTGGCCAAAGTGGAGAAGGAGAAGCATGCCACCGAGAACAAGGTTAGAAACTGCTCAGTGGTCTGATGGTTGAGCGTCAGTGTTGGTAGAGTGTTCTCGCTAATTTAGATCAATTGAAACATCTGCAGGTGAAAAACCTCACAGAGGAGATGGCCTCTCAGGACGAGACCATTGCAAAGCTGAGTAAAGAGAAGAAAGCCCTCCAAGAGGCCCATCAACAGACTCTGGATGATCTTCAGGCAGAAGAAGATAAAGTCAACACCCTGACCAAATCCAAGACCAAGCTAGAGCAGCAAGTGGATGATGTGAGCAATGTTCAGAATCAGAATCAGAATCAGAATCAGAATCAGAACGCCCTTTATGTCATTATACAAGTATAACAAAATTGGAGCGCTCCTCTTTCAGTGCTGACAACAATCTAAATTGTCTAAAATAGTAAAACATGTAAAAATAAGTGCACATTTCCTCTGTGAAAAATTGGTTTCATTATCATTCCACAAGCAGTTAACCATCACCAGTGTGCTCTCTTTATCAAAATGTCAGTGCTAAGAGGCCAAGGCAGTTTCTTAACATATGAATAACATTTCCTGTGATAGCATTAGCTTTGATAATGCTAAAACATGTGTAAAATTTCTTCAACAAGAGTAATCATGCTTTATCTGGATCATCTGTCCACCAGCTTGAAGGTTCTCTAGAGCAAGAGAAGAAGCTTCGTATGGACCTCGAGCGAGCAAAAAGGAAGCTTGAGGGAGATTTGAAACTAGCCCAGGAGTCCATAATGGATCTGGAGAACGACAAGCAGCAGTCTGACGAGAAACTTAAGAAGTATGAAATCATCAGCACACATGCAAAACACACACACACACATTTCCACTAACAGCGAGTGGCATCCATTACCCCCAGGAAGGACTTTGAGACAAGCCAGCTCCTCAGTAAGATCGAGGATGAGCAGTCTCTGGGGATCCAGCTACAGAAGAGGATAAAGGAGCTCCAGGTACGTTCTACACCAGCGAGAAAGCAGGTAAGAGGGGGAATGTCAGTAACAGTTTAGGGTTTAACACGTGTTTCAGGCTCGCATTGAGGAGCTGGAGGAGGAGATCGAGGCCGAGCGTGCTGCTCGGGCGAAGGTGGAGAAGCAGAGGGCCGATCTCTCCAGAGAACTGGAGGAGATCAGCGAGAGGCTGGAGGAGGCCGGAGGAGCCACATCAGCTCAGATCGAGTTGAACAAGAAGCGGGAGGCCGAATTCCAGAAGCTGCGACGGGATCTAGAGGAGTCCACGCTGCAGCACGAGGCCACCGCCGCAGCCCTGCGCAAGAAACAAGCTGACAGCGTCGCCGAGCTGGGAGAACAAATCGACAACCTGCAGCGAGTCAAGCAGAAGCTGGAGAAGGAAAAGAGTGAATACAAGATGGAGATCGACGACTTGTCGAGCAACATGGAGAGCGTTGCAAAAGCCAAGGTAACATCGAAGTATTTCTCAGACAGTGTGAAAAGATAACATCTTTCACATTCTACAACTACACCAATTCTACAAAAATGCATTCCATGATTTTAAGCGAAATGTTTCCCAATTTTAGACCAACCTTGAGAAAATGTGCCGCACCCTTGAGGACCAGCTCAGTGAGATGAAAACCAAAACTGAAGAACATGTGCGTCAGCTGAATGACCTCGGGGTGCAGAGGGCAAGGCTGCAAACTGAGAATGGTGAGAAGTATTTTTGCATATCTTAATATAATTCTGACCTTGTAATTTACCTGCACGTAAGTCTTTCTTCACTCCAAAGATGTTACTGACTCTGATAAGTGTGTGCATCTCCAAAGGTGAAATTGGTCGACAGTTGGAAGAGAAAGAGGCTCTCATCTCTCAGCTGACCAGGAGCAAACTGGCCTACACCCAGCAGATTGAAGAGCTGAAAAGGCATTTGGAAGAGGAAGTTAAAGTATGTTGGCCACAACAACACAACCGCACTGCAGCACCTTATGATTACAGGACCTCAGTGCAAAGGTTGACTTTGACATTAACATTACAATGTGCTTTTTTTTCTCAAGTCCAAGAATGCCCTGGCTCACGCCGTTCAGTCGTCTCGCCATGACTGCGACCTGCTGAGGGAGCAGTACGAGGAGGAGCAGGAGGCCAAGGCTGAGCTGCAGCGTGCACTGTCCAAGGCCAACAGCGAGGTGGCTCAGTGGAGAACCAAATACGAGACCGATGCCATTCAACGTACCGAGGAGCTGGAGGAGGCCAAGTGAGTGAAGGCCAGCATGGACATGAAGACAAAAATACAAAAATGAATTGTTTCCCTAAAGACAATATTCCAAACAGGAAAAAGCTGGCCCAGCGTCTTCAGGAGGCTGAGGAGTCCATTGAGGCTGTGAACGCAAAATGTGCCTCTCTGGAGAAGACCAAGCAGAGGCTCCAGGGCGAAGTGGAGGACCTGATGATCGATGTGGAGAGAGCTAATGCTCTGGCTGCCACCCTCGACAAGAGGCAAAGAAACTTTGACAAGGTCGGACATTCTGGAAGGAATCCAACATGAATGTCTTGAATGAATGAAATGAAACTTAAAGGCTTTGTTGTCATCACAGGTTCTTGCAGAATGGAAGCAGAAGTATGAGGAGAGCCAGGCCGAGCTGGAGGGAGCTCAGAGAGAAGCTCGCTCCCTCAGCACTGAGATGTTCAAACTGAAGAACTCCTATGAAGAAGCTCTTGACCACCTGGAGACACTGAAGAGGGAGAACAAGAACCTGCAACGTATGAGGAGTTTTGAATTACTGGTGTTGAAATGTCAAAGACTGTGGAGGCCTGATCAGTTCCTCTCTCCACAGAGGAGATCTCTGACCTGAGCGAGCAGCTTGGAGAGACGGGAAAGACGATCCATGAGCTAGAAAAGGGGAAGAAAACGGTCGAAGGCGAGAAGTCCGAAATCCAGACTGCCCTGGAGGAAGCTGAGGTATTTCTGTATATCAGCAGCAGGGACCGTAGATATGAAGAAATAAGAATGTGGTAGTTTAAGGAAATTCCTCAATGAATAATTGTGAACCTTTGACAGGCCACACTGGAACACGAAGAATCCAAGATCCTCCGTGTTCAGCTGGAGCTCACACAGGTGAAAAGTGAGATTGACAGAAAACTGGCAGAGAAGGACGAGGAGATGGAGCAGATCAAGAGGAACAGCCAGAGAGTGATCGACTCCATGCAGACCACTCTGGATGTTGAGATCAGAAGCAGGAATGACGCCCTGAGAATCAAGAAGAAGATGGAGGGCGACCTCAATGAGATGGAGATTCAGCTGAGTCATGCTAACCGCCAGGCAGCTGAAGCTCAGAAACAGCTGAGGAATGTCCAGGGCCAGCTGAAGGTGGATCCCATTTGAGGTTCATGGGGCATTTCTTCCTGAAAATGAGTTCTCCTGTGTAACTTCTCATAAATTCTCCCACTCAGGACGCTCAACTGCATCTGGATGAGGCCATTAGAGGCCAGGAGGACATGAAGGAGCAGGTGGCCATGGTGGAACGCAGGAACGTCCTGATGCTGGCCGAGATCGAGGAGCTGAGAGCAGCTCTGGAGCAGACAGAGAGAGGCCGCAAAGTGGCTGAGCAGGAGCTGGTTGATGCCAGTGAACGTGTGGGGTTGTTGCACTCTCAGGTAGAACTTCTAACTTGGTGAGGTAGAACTCAGGTTTTGGTGGTGGAGTGTTGCCCTCTTTGTGGAATCCTGCCTATTCATTAGACATTTTTTCCAAAAAGAACACCAGTCTCATCAACACCAAGAAGAAGTTGGAGGCTGACTTTGTCCAGGTCCAGGGTGAAGTTGAGGATTCTATTCAGGAAGCACGGAATGCTGAAGATAAGGCCAAGAAGGCCATCACTGATGTGAGCAAGTGTCCAACATAAATCTTCACTTCTTCAGTTTCAGAAAATGAGTGGGTGCATTCTGTCCGGGTTTCCATATTTTAGGCTGCCATGATGGCAGAGGAGCTGAAGAAGGAACAGGACACCAGTGCTCACCTGGAGAGGATGAAGAAGAACCTAGAGGTCACTGTTAAAGACCTGCAGCACCGTCTGGATGAGGCGGAGAACCTGGCCATGAAGGGCGGGAAGAAGCAGCTCCAGAAACTGGAGGCCAGGGTAAAGATCTGTGTCCTTAGCAACCGCCTCCTTTAGTCTCAGCATCATGTCTCCACTGCTGAAGCTTCAGAAGTGTTTCAGGTCCGGGAGCTTGAAGCCGAGGTGGAGGTGGAGCAGAGACGTGGTGCCGAAGCCATCAAGGGCGTTCGTAAATATGAGCGAAAGGTGAAGGAGCTGAGCTACCAGGTATGGTCTTCACCTCCAGCTCTGTGCATCCATCTGCCATGATTGCAGAACCACATTAGTAGAACATTCTGCTTGAATGTGAATCTCAGACTGAAGAGGACAAGAAGAATGTTAGCAGGCTCCAGGACCTTGTGGACAAGCTGCAGCTGAAAGTTAAAGTCTACAAGAGACAGTCAGAGGAGGCTGTGAGTGGCTCTGGCACACACACGCAAACACACACACACACACATACACACACTCATGGTGCTCATGGTGTTCTCTCAACAGGAAGAGCAGGCCAACACCCACATGTCCAGACTGAGAAAGGTACAGCATGAGCTGGAGGAGGCTCAGGAGCGAGCGGACATCGCCGAGACACAAGTCAACAAACTGAGGGCCAAGAGCCGCGACATTGGCAGGGTGAGGACCAGCATGGAGGAGAAGAGCGTTTAGGCACCAAAGTGACTCAGATCATATCAAATGTTTCTCTGTGTCCTGCAGGGGAAAGAAGCAGAGGAGTAAACCGAGAAGCTCCAGAGAGCGTCGCAGGAGTCATAGAATATGACCCAACATTTAAGCTCTCGGAGTATTAGTCAGCAAACAAGTGATTTGTGTCAATAAAATGTGCAAAAACACACAATCTAGTCTTTTCACTTTTATTTCCCACACACGTTCAAGAGTTTCCTTCACCACCATCATCATCATCATCATCATCATCGCCACGACACTTGTTTTGAAACACCCACCCATCTCTCTCCCTCAATCATCTCAGTGGGGAGATCACCTGATTGAGAGTGATGATTGTGTGATATCAGGGTTCCAACTTTGGGACTCCGGCCTTGCTGGACATGAAGCTTCTGAGCACAAAGAAAGACTTCAGAAGCAGTCAACGCACTGTATCAGGAACAAAACAACTCAAAACATCTCATCTCTCCATAGAGTTTTGGAGACAGAATGATGTCGTCTTACCCCCTGAAGGCCTAAAAGGACTTTTAAAGATCTGTCCACTGATTGACATGATGAACAGATGCAAATCAGTCCTGTGGAAGCTGCCTCACTCTCGGGATTCCCCTTCGCCCCACGTCCAGCCTCTCAAAATTCAAATTTTAATCCCATCAGCTGTCAAAAGCAGCCCAGTGCAGATCATATTTCAATTTGCATCCTAAACCTGTATGATGACCACATGGATGGTGCTTGGTGCAGAGGGAGCACTGAGGCGGGAATTATATATAAAAAACAATATCAACTGACATTAATTCTGGACTGAAATTATGAAACAATTCGGACTTGAATTTGAATAAAGTTTTTGCCACATGGAGGATCTATAAGAGTTTTTAATTCAATGCTCAGTAACGGTTCCTGCCCAGGAGGGCCGTTTTCTGGCGCCCCCTACTGGCTCCTCATGTCACTGTAGCTTGAGACAGGTGTGCGCTGAGCCACACCCATGCCCTTGTTTGGAACTTCCTCCTTCGATTTCGTTGTGTGTCAATTGACACACACACCTGTTTGTTATTTTTGATTATGAGATCAGGTATCTAAGTTTGTTTGCACGTTGTGAATGGGTCCGATCGTCACTCTGTGTGATCACCTGTGTGTTTCACGTCACGCCTGTTTGAACTTTATTGAACTTTGTTTGATTATTTCGACTGTTGAGTGTTACCTGTGTGAAGGCCTCCTGCCCAGCAGGGCCTGCTTGGTGTTTCCCGTTTGTATGTGTGTGTTTGTGTCCTTCGTTGCAGGCTGCTGCTGGACGGAGACCTCGTCCCCTGATTGGGAACACCTGACCGGGCTCCCAGTCTCATTCCCTTCTCAGCGGGCTGTAGCTCGCTCATTGCTACCTGACGGCACCACGTTTGTTCTTTTTGTTTGGCTTTGGCCAGGTTTTGTTTTGTTTTGATAATGGTTATTCTGAGTATCTTATGTTAATAAATCGTTTAAATACCCAGTTGCGCTGCACCGCTCCGCATTTTTGTCACGGTAATAAGGAGATCTAGTCCTGGTGTGAGCAACCTGGTACTCAACTAGTGAGTTTTTGTGAATGGGCTCAGAATTGGTGTGTGATGTGACGTCATCTGGGTTCCCGTGGAGTAGAGGAATTAACGTACTCGGCCGGAGTGGTGCAGTGGACGGTAAATTTGTTGGGTATAATTCATTGTTGTAGTTGCGTGGTGCCGGAGGCTGGTGCCGAGGTTTGTTGGGCATTCAATCCCCTGGGTAGGTTTGGCGGCGTTCCCGCTTTGGGTGCGTCGAGTTTGTTTTGTTCTGTGGTGCCGCAGTGAGCGTGGTTGGAGTATTTACTCAGGAGCACCGTCGTGGTTTTGGGAGAGTTGTCATCAATTGATCACTTTCCCAGACCAGCGGTATCTAGTGCCCGCCGCGGCACTGCATGAAGACAATGGGAGAGTGGAGACGGGTAAGTCAATGGTCGGCTAGGTAAGATGAAGGATTGTGCGCTCTTGGTGGTTGTGGGCACTGTGCTCACACTCGCTTTTCCTTTTGTCTTGTGTTTCGTGGGTGGTTGGTTTGGTTTGGTGCATGATGGCGGACATTTGGGATTTTAAGGCTCCGTCGGTGGTTTGACGTTCGAACAACAAAAGGAAGGTCAAAAACATCACTGTATTTAATGTGTGGTGGATTGTTGCTCTGGACGTGGGTGCTGCACAGGGACAGGTTCACTGTAGACCCCCAACATTCAGATTGTGTTGCCTCTCAAGTATCGCAAGTCTGTGCTGAAGCTGGCACACGATGGTGCTGGACACGGGTGTCCGGAAAATGTACGACCGGGTGCAGCGGCGTTTCTTTTGGCCGTATGCGAAGGTACTGGGCTGGCGTTGCTGCCTGTTGCTTCAGCATTTAAAGCAAGATGGATTGGTCCATCCACCCCTGAATGGAGTGCAGAGGGCAAGTCAGCTGTGCCACTTAAACTTGTTGAAGCCATGTTGTGGTCCTGGGTCTGATCCAGCAGTGGCTGATGTCCAGGCACCAGGCTTGTCCAAGCCAAGGAACTGTCTAGGCTCATTGAGGCTGTCGTCATCTGTCCATCTCTCTTGATTTGCTTCTTGCTGGTACCAGGTTGCTGAGGGGGAAGGGGAAGTTACAGGGGTTCAGTTGCACCTATTGATGACAAGCGTCATTTTTGCTCTTATTTTTTTGTTTGTTTCCATCCATGTTTGTTTTTATGTTTGGCTTAGGCCTAGTTTTGTTTTGTTAATGGTTATATTGAGTATTTGTTAATCATTTAAATATCCAGTTACGCTGCCCCGCTCTGCATTTTTGTCACGGTCGGCGAGCTGGGTCGTGACACCTGTAGACCCGATTTTTGTCCTTTGCCTTTTGAATAAAATACCTTTGCCCTGGAACTTTGTCAGCTCATGTTCTGCGCCTGACTCCTGCCTGCCACCTGACAAGTGCTTTGAATCTGTCATTGCTGTTATAAATTCTGGTGACAGGAACTATAAATTGACTAAAACTTGCAGAAAACTAATAACTAATGAAAACAAAGCAAATATCTGGAAATTCTATTAATACTAAATCACTGAATTTTATTTTCCATCCTCAATAACTACGCTGGCACCAGTAGAGTAAAGATGGAGATGGTTTTCTTTTCGTGAGTAGCAACTGCTTTGAAATTCTGCAGTGAGTTTTGTATAGTCAACACACAAATTAACATGTTTAATTATTCATTTACTCAACAGGCATTGAGTGTTTCTAACTCCTCCCCCACTATTTTGTACCCGGTGACAGAGTCAAGGACGTGGTCAAACTGATCTCAAGTGAAAAATATCAATAGCATTTAATCACCAAAGATATAAACATCTAAATATCCATTTTATAATGTGGCTGACAAAATCTTTACAAAGTTTTCCTTTTCCTGCAGACTGAAGTCCTGTTTGTACACAAGGAAATACAAAAAACAGACAAGCTAGCGTGGCGTCGGAGGCTGACATAAAGAGGAAAATAACACAGGAACAGAAAAAAAGAGCCATAGAGTAAACACTTGGATTGGTGCTTTTTTTCCTTTTTCTAAAAAGTGAAAAAGGCAAATGTTTTCTTAACTGCTCACTATACCACGCAGGCCCGAAACAACATTCAAATTCTTCTCCATTCGAGCAGATATTTTTCAGAAGAGGCAAATAATTAATAAGGAAACAAACTGGGAACTGCGTTATAAAATAAACAGGTAAAATACTTAATCCTTACATGCCACGACTATATACGTCTTCGCTATACAATTTTCATATTCATACATCATTCTCCCCGCATCTCCTAAATAAATGATAGAGGCTTAAACAGGCAGTAGGTTGCTCGTAATGTCAAACACTTTCTCAAGGCTTCACTGAAGTCAAACGTCTTGCTTCTTTTTGTACTTTTTACATAACCACTTAAAAGATTGCGGGGGGCACCCACTAATCTCCCCTATAAGGAATTCATAGACAAGAAATGTAAAATATCAAAGTCTGCAAAGAATCGTGCAAAGGAGAGGGCTCAAATCAAAACATCCATCTGGACTGCAGTAACAAAGATATTTCTATATTTTCTAATATAGTAGGGCTACAAAGTTCACAAAAAGCGTCATGAATGTACAGGAGTGCAACAATGCAATGCAATGTCGCGTAAAATAATACTGCAGCAAAAGCGACTTCTTTTTTTGTGCGATTTTGAAGGATTTTCATCAATTTCAAAGCCCTCCAGCTGCACCACAACACCACCGTGCAGAACCGAGGAGGTTTCACACATCAACATTGAGCTGTTTCTGCCACCCCGGAAATAACCACATCAGGGTTCCAGAAAAAGACAAACACTGTGGAAACGTAGTTGAATGACCTCTCTCCCTCCAAATCGCATTTGGCAGGGAAACATATGAAGAAGATGTGAAGTCCCAGACGCAGAGGCCCACAGACAGTGAATTTTCACTGCTGGAACCCTTTAAAATATTCAGGCATATGTACACCTCGAGTTGAGTCCCCCACACACTCCTGCTTTGGGTACATAGTGCATCAAGGCACCGGACCAAAAGCCAAGAGCAACATCTTGCAAATAATTGATTTGAAAAAAACTCAAAAAACAAATAATTTCTCTCCTTCGCCTCATACTGTGGCAGCATAAAATGACGGTCAAGGCCGGTGAATAACTATGTTAAGATATTTGGACCTTTATCGCGTACACCTCCGCTAATGAGCTTTTGTGCCATAATACTTCACAATCAGGAGATCTGGAACAATTTTGCCCATTGTGTGCTTCATTTTGTGCATCTTTTAGGCTAAAATTGCAAACCTTTGCTATATGCTTTTTTGTGCAAATCTGCTGTACGCGAACCTACTGCAGCACTGCACTGCACACTGAGGGTCAACAAGCTGCAAGATGCTGAAACTTGTACTTTTGATTTGAAACAACTTCATACAAAATAAACATGAGGGAGAACAAAATAAAACTAATCACAAACCAAGGCATTCACATTTTCATACAGGTATAAAAATCTTAATATTAATCAAATCTCAAACTGATTTGCCAACATCTGTGCATCTTTCCATCACCATTCCGGAAATTAGAATCACAACTTTCAGGCTGGAACATTTATATCAAATTATTGCCACCAACAGTCTGTGTGCCCCTTCAAAATAAGAGTCGTAGAGTCTGACGATTCGTGTGAGGAGTGTCAGAGTCTCTCAGCAGCGGCGTAAACACATCAAAGGTCAAACATTGTGCCAGAGCTAAACGTCATTTTCAACGATGCAACAAGAAAACGCCCAACAGAGGCTCCAAGCACGTCACACATTGAAAAACAGCAGAGGCGCATCAGAAGCTACATTCAGAAGCTTTTTACATTTGACAAAGAGTGACATAAGAGTAATTTCCTGTAAAATAAAGGGACAATCAAAGCCCAACAAACACCTGTCAAAACAAAAAAAATAAACAAAAAAACAACAACTTTGATTACAGTTTAACACAAACAACACCTGTTAAGTCAATTGGAGTTTTCATAACTTGACCACAAATATCCTAAACATCAGCAAAATTTACCACTCTATGAAAATTGTTCAGATTATGGCAACAGTGTGTTGGCGTCATATGTTTCTAAGCACTGTACTGTGGATAAAGTACAACAGCTTGTACATTGTACAGTAATGGTTTTGGTCTATTTGTTTTGTTTTTTTGTTTTGATTTGTTTTAGATTGTGGAAGCACTTGCAGGTCACAGAGCAAAACACGCTCAACAAATGGTTATTGATGAAATGTGAACACGAGTATAAATGATTCTCCAGTTGTGCTCGACATCACACGTCACTGAGACTTAAAATCTGAATTATAAGTTTGGATTCTTGTCTTTCAATGTCTTTTTTCTTTAATTACAAAACTTCTTGTTCTGTGCTGTGTAAACGTGTTAATGCCCCCAGATGCAAACTGAAGCTGAGGTGTGAAACAGACTGACGCACACAGACAAGGTTTTCCTTTGTCGCTCGCACAGACTTGCATTGTGCCATCATCCACCAGAAGAGCTCAGGAGGAGGTGGGGGGAGTGGTGTGTGGGTGCGGAGAAAGAGGAGGAGGAGGAGGAGGAGGAGGAGGGGTGTGTGATCGTCAGAGGTGAGAGAGTTGCAGGAGCAGCTGGATGAAGAGGAGGGTTCCTATGGAGGCCTGCAGAGAGAAAGCTCTGCCGCACTCGGAGGCGTTCTCCTGCAAGCAGAGCAAAGACAGCGTGGACGTCAGTGTGTGTGTGTGTGTGTATGCGTGTGTGTGTGTTCTACCCTCACTCACTAAGGCACTGTAGTCGAAGCAGGTTGCTGGGCCTTTGCGATACCTTGCGTTGCTCAGCACCTCACAGGGGTTTTCCTCCTGGACTGATGTACATCGATTAAGGAAGCGACAGAATGAACTTGGAGGAAGACCCAGACTCATCAACACTGCTCCCCACGGACTGTACCCCCAACACAGAAACAGGAACCAGGACCGGAAGCAAGGATACACTCAGTCTTGACCTGGGCCAACCTCTCTATCTCGCAGGAGCTGCAGGGCAGTGTCTCGGCTACCACAAAGAGCAGGTTGGTGTTCTCAATCCGCCGAGCATGGAACAGCCTGTGAAGAGGAGAGGGGCGTGGGGGAGACGTACGCATAATGAGCAGGAAAGAACAAACAGACACAGACAGATCTTGACAGACAGCTCCAGATCTTGATCCAGATCCACACCAGGTGCTACACACCTGGAGCAATTGCCACAGTCCTGCAGCACATTGTAGAAGTTGGTGGTGTTTGTGAAGAAAAATTGACTCTGGATGGTCACGCAGCTGCTATCCTTCGTCTCCAGGCCGTCCACCAGTTTCTCGGCTGCAACACACGCCGACACTTGCATTTATTCCGGCTCACATTCCCCATGAGGGGCGATGGGACAATGGAGCAGAACGGGACAGAACAGGACAGACCTGTGTAGAACCAGCTGCTGTAGGCGAGGCTGTGAAGAAGCTGCTGCAGCGCCGTCCTGAGGATAAGAAGGGGAACTGTAGGTCAGGCTCTGATGTGCGTGGGAGAGTGATATCCAATTGAAAACTTTGACAGCACTGCTTCTCTACATGAAAAAGCATTGCAAAATCAAACAATAACAGGACTTTGACAACCAAAACACATCACAATTATTGTTGTTGTTGTTATTGTTCATTCTAAGTTTGGCAAGCCACTGAGGAAGTCAAGATTGGGGGAAATCTCTGTAGTCAAATATGACAAAATAACATTGGACAATGTTTTTCCTTGGATCACCATTGCAATTACTGTTTCAGACCAGACAAATTTCCCTCAGCAGCCTTTATAATGCTCTCATACTTTCTTTCTTTGTGTGGAAAGCAGTCCAATGGAATTAAGCTGCATTTGTTTCAAAGCAGGTTGTCGGCCACTGGAATCTTACCATGCCACTGTGGACGTCCACCATGCCAGGCGGAGAAGGTCTGCAATGGAGGGCTGAGACACCGATGATAAAGAGGGGAACAGGAAGAGGAGGAAGGGTCACGTTCTGAGAAAAGACCCCTTAGGCATGGGAGCAAACAAGCCCAGTGTGCCAGCTCACCACAAAGATGCCCTGTGGTGCAGCCCCAGTGTGGCTGCTGCTGACGGGCTCACAGGCGGACTGGAACTGGAAGGACTGGCGACGGGCGAAGATGGAGTTGTTGTAGAGCGCGTGCATCAGGAAGGGGTCAACTTCGCCGAAGAACAGGCCCACCTGACACACACACACACACGCTGTCAAATACTTAAGCAGACTTGAGCTTCTACTTTCAACACAACCCTAGTCTTGGCACCTTTTTCCAGTGGTCCCGCTGATTGGACATCACCAGGAAGCCACCATCATCAATGAGATAGCAGAGGAGGTCCTGCAAGACAACAAGAGCACGCAACACCCACCAGAGTGAGGAGGGAGAACACACAGCATGACAACCTGGGGAACATTGGGAAATGTGCTGAGGAAATGAGGCAAAGTTCTTACGTCTGTGTTGACCTCACAGTCCATCTCGCAGCTTCTGGATGGTCCACACTGGCAGACAGATGGGGGCAGTGGTGAGTCGTGTAGGTGTTCAGGTGAACAATGAGGGATGGAGGAGGGTTCTACCTACCTTGTGAGAACCCTGGCGGCTGTCCGACACGTTGCTGGCTAGGATCTTGAACTTGTCCACCCAAGCCTCCAAGTCCAGCTTCACCCCAACCACTGGGTGGAGAGCAGAAGAGGCTGAGACTGAGGGGACGGTGCTCAGATGGAACAGGGAGGACGGACGTGTGAATAGCACCCCTCACCTGCTGGTTTGAGGATTCTGCCTCCCAGGTTCACCTCCACTGCCAAGCTGACCAGGATCCCTGCCGTCCCATTCTCTGCTCCCACTGCCTCATCCAGCGCTGCTCAGGGGAACCGAACCAGGAACCAGAGAAGCCAAATCAAGGAACCAAACCAAACCTGTCTCCTCCCTCTCATTTCAAAGCAAATTAATTCATGACTAACTTAGCATCCAAGCACCACCTACTGGTTGCTTTGAGTAATAAGGTTAATACGAGGATGTAAGACGTGATGGGACTTCATTCCAACCCAAAGATTTCAGGAGAAATCTTTTGGTTTCAGGGGAACTCCTTTGATTCTCAGGAGAAATCTTTGGGGGGAAATTTCAAGTGAAGTCTTTCTTTTACTTTGAATGAGCCCCAACCATGAGATACAAACACCGTAACATGCGTTGCTAACATGAAACTGTGTGCATTCTCACATGAACACTGCATTGAATTAGCACTTACTCAAACATTACCGGCACAGTTTCACACCAGAACTACAACAAAACAGTGGTTCTATGATAATGTACTTCTGAGCGAGCGAGTGTGTGTGTGTGTGTGTGTTTGCTGGAGGCTCACAGGCTCTCGAAGGTACCCTGAACATGTAGCCTTTGTTGTCGAGGCTTCGTCGATAATAATTTGAATTGAAAGGCTCTGGATCTTCATCCCATGAGTCCGCAGCTCTGAGCGAGATATGGTAGGCACACACAAATGCGCACACACACACGCAGGCACGCACACACACACACATACACACAGGGGTGCGTCACTGTGTTGCCAGAAGAAGGAGGATTAATAAAGTATGTCAATCTGACATAGTTTATTGTTCATTTATACTGGATTCAACTCACATGTTTGGAAAAACGCGTGTAACTCCTCCATCTGTGGCCCCAAACACAGCCAGGAAGCCATACCTGCAGCAGTCAGAGCGGAGTACTATGAGAACTGAGGACTGAGTACTAGTTAGAACAGAGCAGCTACTCACGAGTTGAGGTCTTTGTTCTTCCACACACGCGATGCCAGCTGCCTGATGATGCCCGCATCCAGGATTAGGTTGTGAATGAGGCCTTGGTCACCTGAGTCAAAGCAGGAGAGGGTGAAACACTCACACATATGCACACGTCATGTGCACGTACACACACACACACACACACACACACACACAAAGGTACTGCTCACAGTCTTTAGATTCTGGGGTGATGTCCATCATGAGAGAGAGGAAGTTCTCAAGAAACTGGGTGTTGTTGTCAGAGAGCTGCAGACGCTTGCAGTACTCCCTGGGAAGAGATCGAGAGAGAGGGAGAGGGAGGGTGAGAGAGGCAGACAGGAGGACATGGAGGGAGGAGACAAAGAGGAGGTGACAGGTAGGAGTGCAAAGAGAGATTGAGAGGAACTAAGAGACAAAGGGGGAATGACAGCAAGGGAGACAGAGGAGAGAGATAGACAGTTGGGGGGGACGGAGGAAGAAAACGGACTGACCGAGGAGCAAGAAACACGTGTCCTGCTGATTCAAAGGAACTCGGCAGCAGCGACTGCAGATCTGTCACACACAGACACAGTAAATGAGACACTGTGAGAGCTTGTCCCTCTCTCTCTCCACCTCTCTCTCTCTCTCTCTTACTCACACTGCAGCTGCAGAATCACGTCGCTGAGGTTTGCCTGGATGTAATATTCGTTGTGCGTTGGCAGCACCAAGCCAAGACTACAGGAGCAGCATTGGAGGAGTAGAGAACGATTTCAAGTACAGGATTGAGCTGCATGTGTGTGTCTTATTTGTGTGAGTAGAGTTGCGTAGGAGTTGGGGCTGACCTATAGTCGGTGCCGTTGATGGGCGTCCACGTGTAGCTGCGGTAAACGTCGTCAATATATCGCTGAATGTGAGGAAAACAAGCATAAATATAACAAAAATTGTGGAGACAAAAAAGTCTTCTGCTCCATTAGTTTTGATTTGATAAGAAACCTTGCTCACCTCGTCCATGGATTTGATCAGCGTCTTTATCTGCATCTCTCCGGGCCGCCCGTCAATCATCTGCCGACGTATCTGCGGTTTGATAACGACACCGCTGACACATAAACACTCAAAGGAATATTGGCACTTGGGAGGCGGAGCTACCGGTGGAGCCACTTCACCTCCTCCTTATTGCTGTCGTCCATCTCTGCATCGAGGAAGTCCAGGGTGACAGGCTCAGGCTGGTCGTCAATCTACGCACACAAAAAGTGGATAACTGAAACTACCCTCACCACAAATGTGTTATTTTTTTGAGTAGCACCATGGCAAAGTAGCTTCTTTGTGGGTCTGATCTATGTCACCTTTGGTTGGAGGTTGGGATGGAGGAGGAGGTATCCGTTTGGATCAATGGCAAAGATGTACCCGTTTGCTCCGAGCTGTTGGAGAGAGAGAGAGAGAGAGAGAGAGAGAGGTGACAGGGGGAGGCCGCCAGATTGATGGCGCGAGAGGATGAACGCACGTTGTAGCGTGGCGTCAGTCGCTTGATCTCATCCAGGTGCACGTCCACGCCCATCACGCCCAGGATCAGCTGATTCTGCAGATATCAGACAGGTTCATCCATCATCTGCCTGCGTTCGGATTTTATTCAGGGAGCAATTTGGTGCTCCAGAAATATAGAATCCAAGCAACAGTAACACATAATGGAACTTTTTTTTCAATTTTCTATTTTTCTATTTTTTTCAATTTTTTGGGGGTTTGGAAAAGGGACTTTTTAGAGCATCGCATTCGTTTGCTGTATGTGAATATGAGTGAAACAAACTCATAAACTCACCATGTGCTACTCTCTTCTCAGTCAGTACATGACATCAGACAATGTGAAGGAAAAAAACTGTACTATATTCCACTTTTTACTTCCCCCATCTCTTTGCCCTGGGACATCAAGCTCTGGTCTCCCCTTAGTTTCCATATAAATTCATGCCTTGCCTCTAGATGATCATGGCTAATGTTATAATTTCATATCCACTCAATGTTCTAGTTAGCTGATTAATACCACAGGTGTCAACTCTGCACACACACGCACACATGCACGCACACTAATTCATGGGGGGACGCTAAGCAGGTGTGACAAATGTGAGGACCAGCACTGGGGTCACTGCTCACCTGCGAGTTTCCATCCATGGTGAGATTAAACACTGGCATTGTCCCAGTTACCACCATCCCCAGGCCCTGCAGACAGATAGAAACACACACACACAAACACACACACACACATACACGTGCACACATGCACAGCCACGGGCACACACACAGGCGCAGAGGTTGTGTGTGAAACAACAAGGAGAGTACATGTGTTTGTTTTAAGGCAGACACCTGCGGCGCCCTCACCAGGGCATCCTGGTACACGTTGGTCCACTGGACCTGCTTGGCGATGCCGCCGGCCAGAACCATCGGCCGGCCCAGAACATCCAGATACTCCTGAGGGGGGAGAGAGTGAGGGAGAGGAGGAGATGCAGAGGAAGCCTCATCAGCAAACAGAACATCAGGCCGCAGGGAGGAGAGTGGGAGGAGGAGATGGAGGGCGGACAGATGGAAGTAAAAGGTTCCAGAGGGAGAGAGTGGAAGAGGGTTGAGGGAGGGAGAGAGAGGAAGAGAGAGAGAGAGAGAGAGAGGAGGGGCATGGGAGATTCAGGGAGGGAGGGAGGAGAGTGAGTGATGGCAGGAAGGAAGGTGGATAAAGGAACGGATGTGGGCAGAGAGAGGGAGACAAGACAGAGGAGGGGAGGATGAGAGAGAGTGTTGGAGGATGGCACAGAGCCAGGAATAGAGAGGAGGAGGAGGAGGAGAGGGAGAGCGGTACAGGGAAAAGGGCAAGGAGAGAAGGGGAAAGAGGGATGGAGAGAGGAAGAGGAAAGACGGAACAGGGTGAGATGGAGGGAAAGAATGAAGACAGGCAGAGGAGGGGAGAGAGGGATGAGTGTTCAGGAGTGATCAGATATGTCAGAGGCTGCAGACAAACCCACCTGGGTGTTAATCCTGATGGCACAGATGGAGCGGATCTCAAAATAGTAACCTGGGGAAGGAGGGAGGTGGGGAGGAGGGGGAGGGGG